>BLKR01001705.1:206281-257735 GCA_011170035.1 Teleogryllus occipitalis | reverse complement strand
GTGCGAGCGCCGCGGAGGTGGGGGTAGAGCGGATGAAAACATCATGTGAATGGCAAGTCCAGGACACTGCTCGCTAAGGTGAAGCGCCCAGAACAGAGCTGCAGATGGAAGTGGAGTTCTCCTAGTTTTTATTGACGATCGCAAGAAGCTCAATCTTTGCACCTCCCTGCTCATCCTCATGGTCCTATTATATTCGCATTAAGCTTGTTAGGATTTCGTTCTCTTAGAGGGAATCGTAACCTTGATAAAGATATTATATCGCTGGAAAATCTCACGTGTCTCAAATGCACTCAGTTTTCGTTTTGGGAATTTTTATTGAATTTAGTATATTCTCTCCCAGATCAGCGACGTCAAAATACAAAAGCTCCAAAAAATGACTTGTTATTCCAAAAATAAGGAAAGAAAGTGGTCAAACTGTAAATCGAAGTGTCTGGTTTGAATGGGCCCAGAAATGATAGCCACACGCGCAAGCCATGATAGAATAGACCCTGTAGAGAAGTAAGACTTAGCTGTTGCTCAAATCTAATTCTCGAATTGGCCGGTTAAAATAGACTTACAAGTAAGTACGAAGCTTACTTCGGACTTAACCGAGAAAAATCTGACATTATCCAACACGGAATGCGCAGGATAGATGTAATTCGTTATGATGATGAGGAATAGCAGATAAACCTAGGCAGTTACAAACGCTAGTGAGAGGAAAGGCGTGTAGTTTCGAGGTTTATTGCGCCAGCTGTATACTTCTATTTACACGATTCCATCCAACCTAACCTAACTAAACACTTCCTATCCTCAGTTGACGCTTCGCTACACATTTCCAAAGGAGACACCGATCTTCCGCCATCTATATACACATACAAACTTTGCGTCTGTGCAACGCATAACATCCACCGTCTTTGTCAAAATAATTGTCTTTAACACTTATGACGCGTCACATTCAGACAATTACCTTACTTTAGCAAGAGAACTCCGTGTGATTCATTATTAACCGGATGAAATCTGAAATGATCCGTTCATCGTCATTCATACAGATTTATCCACAACGTCTAACTAATGTTTGGTTTAAGCCGACACTCCCAACATTAGCCATATTTCGGTGTTGAGCAGCGACACTTTCACGGCGAAGGAACACAGATAGTACGGCCTGGACTGGGTGGAGCAGCCACGTTTTTTTTCAATTATTTTATTATTTTGAATGGTATACATGGTTCAGTTTTCAATACAAACTTTTTCACATGTTTTTGATGCTTATGATCTACGAGTATTTTAAAAAACTAAACCATTATTACTTTACAGCTATTACTTAGGAAGAGGAAACCCACTGAGCACCTCACAAAGAATCATCTAAATCTGCAAATTGAATGTAAAATACATGTTTGGGAAATCTATTTTTTTATTCTGGTGAGGTTTATGGGTGCTTTGCCTAGATTGTAATGGGATAGTTGTGTAATTGTTGACATATTGTAAAAATTGTGGGATAACTTAGTGATGTGGTGTATGATAGGTTTCATTTGAATTTCTTTATGAAGCTGTTTGTTTTAAATGAACCAGGGGACTTTGATTATTGTTCGCAGGAATTTGTTCTGTATGACCTGTATTTTACGTATATTGGTTTTTGCTGCATTGATCCAGACAGGGCAAGCAGGTCTAATTATGGCTGTGTATATGAGTTTGGCATTTTCTATTGTTATTTTACTGTGGTTGTTTATTAATGGCTTTAATTGAAATAGTTTGACTTTTGTTTGTTGTGTTTTAATGTTTATATGTTCTTTCCAGTTGAGTTTAGGGTTGATTCCGGGTTTAGGGTGGCACGGTTCCTTTGGTTCCTTTTATGACTCATTATTCTCGCGATTCCTATGTTTATAGTTGCGCGGTTCACTATAACAACTGAATTATTTATGTTCAATGTTAAATGAGAGGAAGTCACCTGATAATTTGTTGGCGTGAAATTGTGTCTATTTTCGCATTTCAAGTCTTCTTCAAATAGGTTTGTGTGTCTACTGAGATGGAAGGTATGGATTTTCTTAAAAGTGAGTGTTCCCTTTAAAATAAATTCTCTTAAAAGTGAGGGAGGTATATTATACAGCGTGAGCACCGGAGCGACAGCGGAGGTGCGAACCAGGTCTCGAGAGCGAGGGCCGGAAGGCCCTCGCGAACGTAGCACGTTGGATCCGTCGGGTAGCGACGTGCGGTAGCACGTCGCGGACCACTTGGTGAAAAAAATGCGTTGGTTAAAGAATTGTCTAGGTTATAAAATTAAATTTGTAGCGTGAAAAATACGAATAATCAGTTCACTAATGAGAGTACGTTGCTACGGAGATTTATACGTACAGGGGGCTTTGGAGCAGGGGGTTGCTATTCTCCCGATCTACCTTTATTTTAAATAATTATATTTATTGCTGTAACATCATGAACTTAACTGCACGCGACTACTACGTATAAACAAGGATTCAGTTCATGGAGTCGATTCTCTTCTAATGAACCAGTGAATCAGTGAATGAACTAACAATGAACTAATGAATCAGTGAATCAAAGGAACCGTGCCACCCTAAACTCGGGATTTACCGCGTTTAGTGGCTAGCAGCCACAGTAACGGCGCGAGGCGTGAGCAGTGCCAGAGACCGTGGGCCCCCCGCCGACGCTCACGATGTAAACGTCCAACTGACACCCGGTACACGGCTGTGGTGGGATTAGCACGGCCGGGCTGTCAGCGCTTGTCGACTCCCAAAGTGATACGGGGCGACCCGAGAAGACCGTCACGTGCAACCTAAAAGAAAAGGTCTCTGTGACCTTATGTTACGCGGCCGCACGGTATTTGCACGACCTTGACTTCTGGGAAGCCGCTTTTGATGTTCCCCGCTGTGCACCATATGTCACGACGAAGTTCCTCGAGATGCGGTTTCTAACCAGCTGAGTCCTTCAAATGCAACTCTGAACCGACGCCTGAAACGTTCATTCACAAGTCGTATTTCCATTGCTGCCTAGTAACTTCCGAAAGATGAGTTGGATGTTTGCCACGAAAGACTGTTCGAATGCGAGGTTGGGAGATAAATCTTCGTTTGAGAAGTGCTGGAAGTAGCAAGTTTGTAACGATTGGAATACGACAGTCGGCCTCGATAGGCAATGAGGAACACGTTATTTACTTGCCTAATAACAGTAATTGAAAGCTGTGTCATCGCTACTTCACAGGAGACCTTGTCCTCGAACGTGCAACTCTCCGAGACAAGTATTTGTAGCCTTGTTGCATAGGCGTGTTACGCAAGAAGTAATGCTTAATGGTTGCTTAATGATTATCAATTGAATTTTATTTTCATGGTAATTGAATTTAATGTCCATAACTTTTAATAAATTCTATGAACAATGAGTAGATTTAATATATTTTTATGCATCTTCAGAGTCCGATTGCAAACCTAAAAATTTTGAGTTTAATAAAAATGACTGGCGTTTTATAATAAAATTGCTGTGTACTGATATATAATATTGGATAAATACATCTCACGTAAGGGTATTAAACCCAACCACTACATTATTTATTCTTACCTACAGACCACTTTTTTAAAAATTAACAAACGTGTATTGCGTTCCATGTGTTCTAAAAGTTAAAGAACTAGCAAAGTGATTGGATACAAAAATTATTTTCAAACATTACAGGGATGTTCATGTTGATATCTTATACGGAAGCACTTTGTTTTTAATTGGCATTTTTTTCACAAATTACTGGCATAATCAAATCAACAGAATTAGTCAATAAGCACGTTCTTCCCGAAGTATTACCAAACGGTTTAAGATATTGAAATTATTTTTTCACTAAACAAAACAAGACACAAAGGCTCATTACACGTAGTAATATAATATTTTGAATTAAAGATATTAAAGAAACTTGTTTTTTTTATTGAGACACAACCTTTTTACATCAGTGGATAGATTTTAAAACGACAATTTCATCAAAACTACGTACTCCTCCAACAAAATGTGCTATATTTCACGATTAAAAAAATATATTTTTCAAATTGCTTATGTGATAAAATAGGTAGCAAGCAAGTCAAAAAAATAAGTATCATTCGTATTTTACTTCCATTATTTTTCTAAAGGCGTTTCGTTTCTGATATACGGAAACAGTATGTGCTACTAGGAAGTTCCGATTCACGATTAGATCCCTATCACCTCATATCGTTATCTTATCGCGTTTACCGCCTAACAATGCATGGGGCGACATAAATTCATGATGTACGTTATGTGTAATATAAAATAGTTCATAATTATATCGTTAGAATGCGTTTATGGCCTGAGAAACATTGTTACAGCTGAGTTACACTACGCAATAAAGGGTTAAGGGTCGCCTTTCAACAGCTATGGTCATAGAGCGATCACTGTAATTTCACATTGGTTTTATAACTTAACACGCATACGGATACAGAAACATGCATGCCCAGGGCGAGATTTGAACCCGCGACCCTTCAATCCCAGACAGCCACGGCTCTTCAGCCTAGCGACCTCGGTTATCCAGGCTGGCAATTTATCGTCGTATTTGTCGATATGCAAAATGCAGGTAATATACACGTCAAAAGAGAATATTTCGATTTAAAAATAAAGTGTGAGTCAATATCTCTGTAGCTGAAGAAGCTGTAACTCATATGAATACGCCCTAGTCTGGAAATAGCGCACTTTGCATAGAAAAGGCGAAAAATGGTTTCTCTATTTTTGTTGCCCTTCGGATATATTCGGTGCTCAAAGCGGAGGCAACAAAGGGACACATCGTGCTATCGAGTCGCTGCGGTTTTTAAAGTAACGACGATACGACGCGAGGTTACAGGTTTCTTATGCAGTGCAGCAAGCGCTCAAGCGTCGTGAAGTGCAAAGAAAAAAGAGACCAAGTGAATGAGATTCGGTTGATTTCTTCATTTTTACTACAATCAATGAAAAAAACTTAGCATTCGCACTCTGCCGGCGAGAAATGTAATATCAACGATTTAGAAACCACTTCTATTATTCTAGTGCGCCGATTGCCGTTTGTAGGTCACGACTTGCACTAGACACGCCACTTTACGACTATTGGCAAACTTCCCAGCACCTACTATGACCTCAAATTTTACAACTATTCAATTTCTATTAATTATTCAAGAACAGACAAGTACTTCTAATGAATTTATCATCTCGAAATATATCCATTGATGTAGAACATATTAGACCGGTTTGAAAAACAAAATTTCTTCAATATACTTAAAATTTTAAAAAATGCTGCGAAAAAGTGAGTCACTGGATCCAATGTGTGCGATGGTCCAATGTCGTTCGACGAAAAAATCATCTCAATATCTTGAACCGAAACGAGAGTATTCTGGGTTGATCTTCTTTATGATCAAGCCTGTATACTTCTATGAAGAAGAAAGTGAGAATATCTACACGCATACATACACAAAATAAACATGGTGATATATTCCACTGGCACGTTGAGGGATGGCGCCAACCCGTAGCTTAGGTGCAAATTTGAAACGCAGCGGGGGATGTCATGTCTTACCATTTGTGAAAGAGGGAGAGAAAGAGCACGCTTATTCACACCGAATATAGCAAGAGGTGAGACAGTGAAAAACACGCGTACCCTAACTAAAGATGCAACTCATATGCAAATCAAGGAATTACCGGTACTCGTACATTGATGTACAGCCCAAAGAGTAGGCACGTTATTCATCTTTCAATTCTTTTGGACAAAAGAGATAAAGTTGGTGTACCAGTGCAGGTTCTACGGGATAAATCGTCTATAATACTGAACTGTGGAATGAACGAAATGGTTAAATTATGTTAAAACGAATTGTCTGGTTGATATTCAATGTTTTTATCGATATAAACGATTTTCGTACAAAATGTATAGCCATACCTATACATTTCTAAACTATACATATTCAATCATAAATTATTCTAGTACACATTTTTTGATAATCCGCATGAAAGTATCAAATAATATACTACATCAAAGTATCAAGTAATATACTAATATACTGCAAGAGACAAAGCGTGAAGAGGGGATGAACGAAATGAAATAAGAAACAAACACATTGTAGTCTAACGGTTGAATCATACGGGGTTTGTCATTAAAAACAATTGTTGCCAGATTGGTTTTAGAGTATTTATATCACACATGTTAATTCTGAAAATGGATTGTCACGAAGAGCAACTATTTGATTCGAACGGGGTCCAAGCATGGTACCCGGGACCTCTGGAAAACAGGTTTCTGTGAAAGGTTGTCTGCTCCAAAAAGAATTTAGTATTCAGGCCTGTATATGTGTACCCTCAAATATCAGTATCATGGCCCAGTATGTTGTCTCGTACACCAACCGAAGCGGATAGTACCAATTTTTAATTGTAGTAAAATTCATAAAGAATGAAAATGTCTTTAACAAGCATTCTAAACAACTTTTGAGTGAATGGCCCACACAATTGGACTTTCGTTCAGTTTCCTTTGATTCATTGAGTAAATGTTAAGTTGAGTTCCTTGCTTTGCTTCTGGAGAGTAAATATAGATTTATGGCTAGGGGAAGGCTTTTAATGAAATGTCATTTTTTTTTATTTTCACATTAGAAAAATGCCGTTTAGTATAGAAATTAATTTTATGTTACGACAAAACGAAATTATCCATTTTTTTTTGCATTTTCCGTCGATTTCGACTAATTAGTCATTTTTTTACATTTCCGTCATTTTTAATGCATTTTTCACTAATTTCATCGATTTTAATATTTTAATGGTACTTGCTTTAAATAATATTTACAAGATGGAACAAATGTTCTTCACAGAATTACTCAGTCTATTCGATTTCTTGTCTCAGAGATTGTAATGTCAGCCGTTGTGAGTATATAATTTAAGGTTCCTATCGTCCTATGCCTATCAGCTTCAATGTCAGTTCGGCCGATATCGGGGAAACTAAAGACAGAGATTTCCTGGTAAAGCACAGTCCAAACCAAAAGTTTGCAAGCGAAGTTCTGCTGAACGAATACAAGAGGCCTCGATTACATCAGAAACGTATTCAACAGCTTCAATTGTTCATCCATACTGGTTCTCATCAAATTTTATACATCATTTTTCTTCGCTAATAGGGCATTATTTTAGAAGCATTTTATTGATCATTTTTGGCGATGTTTTTGGTCATCAAAATCCGCCCGCTAGTTATGAGTAAAAAAGAGAAAGGAGTGATAGAATAGGGGAAATAGAAAAGTGAGTAAGAGAAGCCGGAAAATTGATCAACAGAAAGTAAATACAATTTCGGATTTTGCTCCTGAGCACCGCTCGCAAAGAGAAGCAGAGAAATTGGCGCAGTGCATTCTCGCCCATTGGGCGCTGCGCCGGTCACGCTACCCGGCGTCTCGCCGCTTTGCCGCGGCGCGAGTGGGCGGGGGGCGGAGCGGGGCGGGGCGGGGCGGGGCGAGGGCGGGGACAGGGGTGGGAGCTGGGGCTGCGGCGGAGGCGTTGATAGGTGCGCCTGCGAGGCTGGGTGTGAGGGCGAGGACGTTCACGGGGGCGGGTGCGAGGACGCGTGCACGGGCGGGGATAAGGGCAGGGGGGGCATGGACGATAGCGAGGATGGGTGCGCCTGCAAGGATGGGGACGAGGGTGGGGGCGGGGGTGGGGGCGGGGGCGGGGTGGAGGCGGGAGAGGGGGCGGAGGCGCGGATGGGTTCACCTGCGAGGACAGGTGCGAAAGCGAGAGCGATGATGGGGACGAGGGCGGGCGCGATGACAGGGACGGGGGCGAGGGTGGAGCGAGGTGAACAGGGTGAGGGGTGAGGGCGGGACGAGGGGGGGGGCGAGGGCGGGTGCGTGCGAGGGCGGGTGCGAGGGCGGGTGCGAGGGCGGCAGGGCGAGGGCGGGTGCGAGGGCGGGTGCGAGGGCGGGTGCGAGGGCGGGTGCGAGGGCGGGTGCGAGGGCGGGTGCGAGGGCGGGTGCGAGGGCGGGTGCGAGGGCGGGTGCGAGGGCGGGTGCGAGGGCGGGTGCGAGGGCGGGTGCGAGGGCGTGTGCGAGGGCGGGTGCGAGGGCGGGTGCGAGGGCTTGTGCGAGGGCGGGCATGGTCGAGGGCGCAGCAGGGACGAAAGCGAGGGAGAGAGCGGGAGCGGCGACGGAGGCGAGGGCGAAGGCTGGTGCGGGTGCGAGGGCGGGGGCGAGCCCCACAGCGGAGGGCGATCGCGCACGGCGGCGCGGCGCGGCGCTGCGGGGGTGCGGCTCGATTGGGCAGCAGACAATGGCCGCCTTCACCAGCACACCTCGGCCTCGCGGGAAAGCACTCCCAAGAAAATTGAAGAAAAATAAGAAAGAGGGGCTTGGAAGAGAAGTTGCTCAAGCACGCATTTCGAGCGTGTGGGTTTGGCGGATTTCAAATGCCCGACAACAGAAATGAAGCCCTTTTGTTTGAAATAACAAAAAAATATTGTTATATTTCCTGCTTTATAATAATTTCGCTTAAACAAATGTAGAAAATTCAAATTCAAAATTACATAAATTATACAAATTAATTTTGTAGTGATTTAATTAGATTTTTAACGTCAAGATGGCATAAAGTTCTAAAATATTCCTTCACAATCACAGATAAATTTTATTATTATTATTATTATTATTATTATTATTATTATTATTATTATTATTATTATTATTATTATTATTATTATTATTATTGAATAAAATTGTGCAGGACAGACAATCACGAGCCACCAACCACAGAATACGTGCATTGAGACATACGTATAAATTACATATTGATATTCGAAAACTATAGTGGGTGAGTGAGAGTGAAAAAGTGCGTGTGCGTGAGTGTATGAGTGTGAGAGTTAGAGAGAGACAGGGGGAAGAGGAGAGAGATATGGAAATGAACGAGAGTTTTAATGACAAAGATAAGTCGTCGACTTACTCTTCACACGATTTACGCAGTAGGCTATATATTTGCAGTAATACTAAACGGAGCCGTTCTGGCACATATTTAAGGAAGGTATATTGACGGTAAAATTGATTGGAAATCTAGAATCAGAACCAGTCAGATGACCTTGAAAGTTCTCGCAAGAACAAGGTCGAAAACAAGAAAGGTGGGTTCTACATTGCATAGTTGGCTGGAATAATAAATATATACTTCAAGACTAGGAGATAGTTATGAAGACTACCGAAAGTAATTGGCTAGTACTTTTGAAAAAGTCATGAAAAAGTCATAATTTCGGTAGATACTGTGTCGTACTTAATGGCCACATACTACATAATAATCTAATTCGTCCGTTTGCTTCTTAATAATATTCATATCAGCTGAAAGGGAGCATAGTCAGCTAAGAACTGTGGTCTATAATAGACAATCATTACTCATTATTGTACCTTCCACAATGTAGACCACATATTTTGGGGAGGAATATGTGCTTTGTAGGAAGACAGTTGCATGCGAAAATTCATTTGACGAAAGAACTATCCAAATACAAGAGGCAACATTCAGAAGGTAGTACATATTACTGTGACAGAAAACTGCCAGCATATGTCTTCAGATTGATCATGTGAAAACTAATATTTATTTAGAATACATTGAATCCTGATTATTATATCGTTAAAATACCTATTATGTCAAATCGTACCGAAAAACACAGCGAGAAAAACTCACAATTCTTGAAAGATATTGAAGCCGGAAGTATATGTGTCTGGTATTTGCGCGTTAAAAAACGTTCACATCACGCAACAAAAATTCATGGCACACGGAGAGTGTATCACCAAGCACATTTTGCAAACCAGAGCGGGAGACCTGCGCAGCTGGTCAGGAGCATTTGAGACAGCCGAAAGGCTCAATAGACTGAAAGCGATATCAGTCCAAAAGATGAGTTCATAATAATCGAATGCCTTGATGGTGGACTACGGGGGTCCGTAGGGACTTTGGGCAATAAACAGAGCTTCTTAAACAAGCGAAGTAACTGCAAGAGTAATGAGAAACTACAATCATACTGATGATGCAGATGTGATGAATTGCAAGAAAAGGGAAAGGGAAGAACTCTTAGGCAGGAACAGCCACGAACTGTTTTGTCCACCACTAACTCCACCTGAAGTGACCAGGGTTTGAACAGCTGAAACCCAGAAGTGGACAAGGCTTGACAATTCACGACGGGCAGAAGACAATCATTTCATGGAACAAGTGTCGGAGACACTTGGTCGCCCTAGCTCTTGAGAATTAATACATGCAACAATAACCCAACCGACCTGAATGACCATTGGGTCTAAGAGCATGTATCTACACACAGGCCTCGGTCCGAAGGGTTCAGTGTTCGAGTCCCCCCTTGTCTCTCATGTATGTGTTGTCGCGATGGACTCTCATTCTGCTGACCCCAGAGCCGAGGAGTATGTGGGTGTCTAGTGAATGATCGAATAAGCCTCCCACCGGAACATAAAGGGTAACCGGTTGTCGGCTGGATAAAAGCACTTGACAAAACAACACAAACAATAACAACAACAAAACAACGCTTCTTCGTAAGGACACTCGAAAGGAATCGATATCATGCTGTCATCAGGCCACCACGAAATCGGTGTCCCAGGTCAGGACTACCCGCCGTCCGACGGCGATGAAAACCCGCGCGGCGGCAACGCGTGGACGCGAAGCGGGGCCTCGGCTCCAGCGGAGTGGGGGTGGCGAGGGGCGGGAGAAGGGAGGGTAGTGTTGGCGGGCGCGGCCAGGGCTGCGGCCTTCCTCAAATATTCAGGCGGCGCAGTCTCGCGGCGCGCGATGACCTCGCGAGGGGCGCTCGCCCACTGCGCGCCATCGATTGCCCCGACGCCACGCGCCCCGACGCGCACAGTGGGGCAGGGCAAGGATTTCGGGGCGCAAAACGATGCTCCATTCTTCCTCTTCTGTTTCGTCTTCTTCTTTCGCTTCTCTTTCTCTGCTTCTTCCTCTGTTCTTTCTCTTCTTTCGCTTTTCTTTCACTTCTCCTTTTCTTTTTCATTTATTTCTCCTTTTATTTTTCATTTCTTTTTTTCTTCTTCCTCTTTTCTTTCTATTTTTCTTCTTTTCTGTCTCTTTTTCTTCTTCTTTTCTGTCTCTTCTTCCGCTTTTCTGTCTCTTCTTCCTCTTCTCTTTCTCTTCTTCCATTTTCTCCTCTTCCTCTGTTCTGTCTTCTTCCTATTTTATCTTTTTCTTCTTTTCTTTCTCTTCTTCCTTCTTTCTCTCCTTTTCTTTCAGTTCTTCCTCTTTTCTTTCTCTCCTTCCTAATTTATTTCTCTTCTTCCCCTTCTTTTCCTTTCCTTTTCTTCTTTTTTCAGCGGGAGAGGTGGCCCCGGGTATCAACTCATGTCACTGCAGGGACTCTGTTAGGGTGCTAGGTTCTTGTCCCGACGGTGGCAGGATTTTCGACACTAGCTACGTACTGCTGGGTCGAATTCAGTCGCTGTCTGGAGGAGAATTCTAGCGGCCGGCTGCTCTGATCGGTAGTTTCCCTTGTTTCTTCGATCAACACCAGGTGAATGCACTTCGATCAACACCAGGTGAAGCAGTACCCCAACAAACGGGCCACGGACCGCGCGCGATCTCTCCTTCCTTTTCCTTGTCCTATCCTCACCCCTTACACATACACACTAACATGCACTACACTACCACACATGCCGGGAGACCGATCGGGTGTTTAGAGCTTGTCCCGGCTGGGGCGGTGCCCGGCTGGTAGGAGGTACCTGGTGAGAAAAAAACACAAGTCGACGGTAGGTCGGCGTCGGATCTCACCATCCAGCGGAGGAAGATCACTGCCACTTCTCGGGGACAATACATGCTCTACACTTACGGGAAAATGATCTAATCAGTTTACGCGACCGGAATCGCTAATCAATAAAAAATCAATCTTCTTTTTGTTCTTTCTGTTCTTCCTCTTTTTTCTCTTTTCTTCCTCTTATTGTACTCCTGTTTCTTTTACTCTTCTGCTTATTACTCTTACCTTTTACTTCTTGTTTATTTTTTTACGTTAAATACCTTTCGTTTCGGTCAGCAGTTCTTTACTTCCCGATGGGACGCATATTCAACCATACACTAGACACTAATACACTCATGGTATTCTCTGCTATAGGGTGAGCAGACAGCCAGACCATCGCGACAACACATACAAGACAGACAAGGGGCAAACAACCATGTAAGGAGTCGCTTACTAAAGCAACACGCAAGGAAACCATGCATCACTATACCTCTTCCATCTTTGCGACTGCAACCTTTGAACCTATTTCGGAATCATTTTGTAGAGGAAAGGAACCATTACTCGATCAAACCTAAGATGGTTCCATTGCTTTGCAAAGCAGCAAAGCGCAACTTTGCCGACTGGCATTTCACTTTTAAAATCGAAGTAAATATCTACATTTCATTCAAATCTCTCCACGTACATGACCCCAAATAACGAGTAAAAGCCCTTTCGTGTTTTCAATCAACAGTTTCATTGATCAATGCCAGGCGATTGTCGCGGAAATTCTCCGACAAACGGACAACGGATCGCAACCTTCCGTTCCTCATCGTTGTCCCCTCTTCTCCCATTCAACACACAGACATTCCGAACACTGCCACACAAGTCGGAACAGCGGCCGCGAGCTTTCTTGGTATGTCCATGAAACAATTTCCAATTACCGAACACGATTTTATGATGCATATATTGCATGTTTTCCCTTTTTTCTTAATAAGCATCATGTTTTTTAAATTGCTAATTATTGTGCATATTTTATATATATATATATATATATATATATATATATATATATATATATATATATATATATATATATATATATATATATATATCTGTGTGTGCGTATTGTGCGTGTGTGCGTGCGCGTGCGTGTGTGTGTGTGTGCATTGTACGCTTATCGTCACTCATTTTTTCTCGCTGATTATTTTTGGCAATTTAATTTTAGCTCTTCAATATCCTTCTATACACGTGGACCATTCAATTCAATTTCAGATATTTTAAATTACGCATGATATTCTCCAGAAAAATCACCATCGTTTCAAATATTATGTGCCGTCGAGCCCATTTTGAAAATCTGGAACACTGGTGAGCACACACGCGGGACTCCACAAATAGGAAAGGGCTTGCTTTACAAGTGTGGAGTGAAACAGGGTGCGAAAAAGTAACTTCCCTTCTCACTGTGTAAAGTGGCTGCTAAGGGAGAGTCAGGTGTGCTCACAGCATGTGGTTCTAACGCTAATTGTTAAATTTATTTATCGCAAAGGTGTATTTTGTATTCCATTGTGCAAACTAATTTTGAGTGGAAGTAGTGTTTGACTACTCTTCGAAAAGTCATGAGCGTGATAGTAAGAGTAAAGTACCCGATGGATGTACTGAGCATAAGAACTATATGAACAATAGAGGTATGATGGATTTATATCATTTATATTATGGAGAATATTTTTATTGCATTTTACCAAGAAATTTACTGGATAAATACATACATATTTTTATAAAGATTATTCGTGCATATAAATACGAAGGCGAACAAAGAAGGTAGCGCCCAGAAATATAAACCCCGCATTTTAACTAATGAACGCTTTGCTCCTCTCCCAGTTTCCTGGCGCCGTCCTGCGGCGACACTGCGCGCGAAGTACACTCAGGTGCCCTGGAGGGCAGACGCTTGCAGAGGGGACCGTGCAATATGCACGAGAGGTCAGGTGGCGCACCGCGGCAGGAATGGGGCAGGGGGCGCGGGGCGTGGCGCGGGGCGTGGCGCGGGGAAAGGGCGCGGTGTGCCCGAGGACTAGGGGCGCGGGAGCTAGGGCGTGGGGCTAGAGGTCGCGGGGCTAGGAGCGCGGGGCCTGGTCGCGGGGCTAGGGGCGCGGAGGCTAGGGGCGCGGGGCTAAGTCGTGGGGCTAGGGGCGCGGGGCTGGGGGCTTGGAACTAGGGAGCGCGGAACTAGGGGCGCGGAGCTGGGGGCGCGGGAGCGTGGAGAGCAAGACTTGGCGCGCGGAGTGCAGGTCTTGTGGCGCAGGGTGCGGAGCACGCGGGGACTAGGGGCGTGGGGCACAGGGTACGTGGTACGGGGCGCGGGCCGCGTGGCGCGGGGTGCGGGGTTTGTGACGCGGGGCTAGGGGCGCGTGTCTCGGAGCTTGTGATGCGGGGCTTGTGGCGCGGAGGGCGGGGCTAGGGGCGCGGGGCGCGGCCCGGCGCGTAGGAAATCCAGCGCGCTCTTCTGCGTGTCCCTTTCGTCAGCCGCTGAGACAACACTGAGCAGTGAAAGGATATGTTTGTTTGCCGCCGCTGTGGCCACCGCGTGTAGGCCACGAGCTCGCGCCAGGCACCGCTTTCTGCTCGGTCAGAGTGATGCAGGTCAAAGTGGATTGTAAATATGCTTCGCGAATCCCACAAGGAGGAAAGGGAATCTAGTGATGCTTGGGTCTGTTTCGTAGGTACGATCCTACCGTTCAACTGAAGTTAAAATTTCGGTCAACTCGGAAAATAAACAGAAAAAAAGAGGATTTTATTAATTACATTTTTACTATTACCGGAAACTGAGGCACATGTAAAGGTAGATATATTAATAGGTGGGGATTAGAGATATTGATTTGCTAATTTTTCATTGAGTTCTGGTTTGTTTAAATGGCGATTTGAATTAATAATATGAGCGAGAAGAAATATCTAGAAAGTAATTCGTATATTTTTCGTAGTTGTAGATTAAAACTATGAGGCCATTATTGAAATATTTCAAACGCACAATAGGCGAGGTCCTTAAAATAAACTTTAATAATAATTACAATAATAATAATAATAATAATAATAATAATAATAATAATAATAATAATAATACAACTCGTAATAATAGTTATTATTAAGAGTTACATATTATTACATTACTTAAAAAATCACTGTCTTTTTAATAAGATTTTGAAGCTAGTATTTGGTTCTGCTTTAGTTGAAATGATCAAACAATATTAGGCCTTGTTCTGGTAGACAAGTGGTCGTTTTAAAGATATCTCAAATGTCTCATAGAATGTTGTGGATTTCAACGATAAATACGATCAAGGTTGAAATGTTTTAAGTTCCTATTCCATTGCTCATTTGATAAATAATAAATTTTAATTTAATTAATTCTTAGAAATCCATATGTCAAATTTTGTGAGCTTATCTGCGATATCCCTTATCTGAGAAAACATGTGTTTCAGAATAGTCGCTCTTCAGGGAATCATTCGTACTTAAGGAGCTGCATAGCATGTTAAAGAGGATTGTCAACCGAAAGTAATCAAAACGCAATTTGTCCCAAATAGTACCATCAAACTTTAATTACAGTGGTTAGAAAATAATCTCTTTATAATTTTGTTAATGGGGAAGAGATCAAAATTTTTCCGATGTTTGCGAAAATGTTGGACTACATACATATTAATTCCATGAATTTATTTTTGAGTTTTTCCAACTTTAATACTGGGCATGTTTCAACTCCATGAAACAACTAATGTTTTCCTAATTTCTTAATAGTAGCTATCAAAGGTTGAGAATAGCAATAAACTAATTAATATGTTTCTTTTTTTGTGACGTTTAATTTAATATTCATCAAAAAGATCAATAGGTCAAACAGATTAACGATACTATCTACGATCTCCTTTGTCGATTGTGCACTTCTTGTGTTTCGGCACCATTTCCAATTTTAAACACTAAAGATATTTTTTTTAAAAAAGCGTGTAAGAAGTGTGAAGTGCCCTATAACACCGTGTTCGTTCATTAAATATTCGAAATTCTTTCGGGCTTCTGTTGTGACAAGTCTGCCCCAAACACTTAAGCCAGCCTTGGAACAAAATAAGTTCATAATATGGAGCTTAATTACTTCCCTCTCCCTTTGTAACAACTCGCAACACTAAAAAAAAAAACTCCCCCGGTTGAGATTTTCAGTCTGAAACCCGTCTTCCTTGGGTTAAATAGAAGTAACCCCTGGGTTAAATGAATGTAACTCGAGTATTGCAGCAACAAAAACGCTGCTTAACGAAACCACATTAAATGGTTTTCTAAAAGTGAATATGCACTCTGCAAAAGAGCAACAAATAAAATAACTCTCGTATAAAACTGCAATAAATGGCGAAGGACATGATCAGGGATAAGAACCCAAATTTATTGCTGATTTATCCTTGAAAATAGATTTTATTACATCGGAGAAAATACGTTTGTTAACAGTCCTGGCAAAAAACGCTCATTTTTTTCTGTATTCAAAATTCAATTAGTACATGGCTTAGGAATGGGATAACAGAATTTTGAAAACGTGCACAGAATTCACTCCTCCCCAAAGCACGTCACACAGTTTTTAACTGTTTTTGACGTAAAATAAATAAATAATTTTTTTTCAATATTTTAGAATAAAATACAAGCTACGTCTTTGAAAACAATAAACATTTCGTTTGATTTTAATAATTCAATAAGTATAAATATTCAAAAATTAACTATTCAAAAAAATATTCAAAATTAACTAGAAAGTTTTTTCCTTCAATCTTCTAACCTCCTCGGTTGCTATTGTGAACCGTAACCCATCGAATAGTGTACGCAGTTTTTGAATGGCCCCTTAAAACAACACCACAAAAACGCAGAAACCCACCTCACGATTCAGAATCACAAATACAGCTGCATCCGTGTGTGGTGCGTGCGTCTAAATTAGCAGAGCCCCACGTCCTGAGTGCACACTTAATTACAACGATTGCAGAAGGAGCTCCAGGTTCAGGGCCTTGGAGTTCCTGGCACGCGGCCAAAGTGTCCCCGGAGCGAGGCGGCGACGGGTTCACAAACTCCGCTCCGAAATCCTACCGCAGGACGCGATCTGCTCAGAAGAAAATTTCACAGCACATTTTCTGAGATTCCAGCAAATACTAAATCACTTTTGCCAAATCTATTGCCTCTTCTGCAATTGAATCGTTTATATCAGATATCCGTCAAACGCCAAATTTCTCGACTCGAGAAAATTGAGGAAAAGTGTCCCAATTTATTCGATTTCAAAATATTTTTTAATATTAAAGCAGCTAATAAATAAATATTTTTAGGTAAATATGGAATAAGCGATGTGTCTATCCTCATGAAACAATTTTCCACCGCTAAAGCGCATTTTAAATTTTGGCGTTTGACGGGTTTCTAAAATAAACGATTCAATTGTGCTTGGAACGTTGTGACTGTTTACCGTTGACAGTGTGACACTGCCATTCTGCTGTTGCCCTGTCAATGGTTTTGTTCATGTTCGTAGCAATATCGACATCAAGAACAGGTGGTAGTAGAATTTGAATTATTGCAAGAGGAGCAACTTAAAATTAACAATGAATATTAGGAACCGTAGAAAATTAAAAATATCAAAAATATCCATTAACTATTACAAATATCCATAAATGTTATTAAATTATTATATTACAAATTAAAAGAAGTTTGACCAGTGAACACAGATATAGTATATTATGAATAGACATTATTACCTTGTAGTGGATAATGCAAAAAGATTCTCATAAATATCAATTTATCGCTAGCAGGTTGTAATTAAAAAAATTAAAATGCAAGAGAAGAACTATTTATTTTACCTACTGTTCAAGTTCACAAGTTCAAAAACCGGGGGAATGTGGTAGACAATTGCTATTTCTTGGTACCAGAATGTGATGCAAAAATCATAGCGCCAACAAAACCACCTGAAAGTGGATTGTTTACAGAAAGGGTCTGAGAGTGTTTGTGAAAATAGAACTACCTCTAATGCAAAGAGTGTCGTAATTTACCTTATGTCATATTCATGAATAAAATAAAGCACAACAAATAATTATCCTCCAAAGTAAACGGAAGGGATCTCTCGTAAACAAAATTTCACTTAAGTAATTCAGAAGTAATGGGTTACTTAAATCGTGACAAGTCTCAAAATGATGTCTCAGATATTTTGTAAGAGACGCTTATTATTTATTTATTTATTTATTTATTTATTTATTTATTTATTTATTTATTTATTTATTTATTTATTTATTTATTTATTTATTTATTTATTTATTTATTTATTTATTTATTTATTTATTTATTTATTTATTTATTTATTTATTTATTTATTTATTTATTTATTTATTTATTTATTTATTTATTTATTTATTTATTTATTTATTTATTTATTTATTTATTTAGTCAATACAGTCAAAAACTGTATGTGACGTATCGGGGAGAAAATCATCTGCGCACGCTTTCTTGAGTTTCAGAATCCCTTCTCAACAATTTAACTATTAATAGTTGAAAGATGAAAAAATAATAGTAATAATAATAAATTTAAAAAAAGCGAGAGATTTACATTTCAAAAACTAGATATTTTCGTGGCCGAATTATAGAAAACTTATTTGTAACAATAAACGAACGAACAGATTTCATTTTTCTGTATTGCTAACAAAATAGAAACTCACCCTAAGCTCTACTACCACTACAAGCAAAAGAAAGCTCAACAAAACGTGCGTATAGTGAAGCTACATTCACAACTCGGTCTCACAAAAACGAGGAGATACGTCTAAAATACGATGTAGACGTCTTCAACCACCAAGATTTCTGACTCATTGGTTAGGAGACTGAAAACATTTAAGAGCATCTGGGAATTTGAACATAGTCCCATCACTAACCCAGTTCGAAACCCATGAAATCTAGAACTAAACTGGGGGGCTAGGCAATCGGATAAGCGATACATTCGTGTTCGCGGTTTGAGTAATACTCATATATCTTCACTGAATTAAAGCCACTTGTTTATTTTTTCCTAGGTTTGTATTGTGAATTGGAGATCGCTATAGAAGGACACATCTATTCAATTTCAATGCCCTTCAACTTCTGTCACACGAAGTATCAATGTTTTTTGTTCAAACGATACTCTTTTCTTAACAATGCTCTTTTTTTAGCTCTGTAAAACCCATACAATAGGGTCATTTTTATTTGTTACTCATATAGAGTTTTGTGTACTTTTCTCATTTCCCGCATGAAACTACCCAGGCGTACATGGGGAGGGGGGGGGGTAAAACTCATTCCAAACCAAAAGTGTAATTCCACGTAATATATCAGGCGTTGGTATCAGTGCATTGTTACGTTATGAGTTTTGATGAAAGTAACTTTATAATTTTAATGTAAAATAACATGATTATTAATTAAATTCGGATTCCTCAGATCCGTTAGTAAAAGAAAATAATTTGAAGGATGTGAAATAGTTTCTTGCAATGTTACGTGGCAAGATTTCTGACAGTATAGGTTTCAATCTACTTTTGTTACAATCCCGACAGAAAGTTCTTTTTCGCAAAGTTGAATAGGTTTCGCACAATTTAGTTTGCAATAAAAGCAATTTTAAAAATAAGATTTTCGGCTCCAAATGTTCCCTTTATTTTTTCCAAATACTGCAAAGTACGCTAAATAGATGTCACAGGTCTAATTCTTCATTGAACTCTTTGAAATTTAGAAAATTTAAAAAGTTAAAAATAATGTGAGAAAGTATGCGCTATTGTACACCCCTAGTTTTCAGATTCTTTCTCTTTGCAGTTGCCTATTTTCTTGCCTTTGCGAAGTCCTCGGGGCGTGTGTTCCTGGGGCCGTTCAGTACTGCTTCTCTCACGTCTTGTATAGGAACTAATTTGTATCTTTTCGTCTCGGCGCGTGAGCACACACAAGCTGCGTCGCCACTCGACAGGAAGTGAATCGCTGCGTTGCCGCCCCCGAGCCAGTCTCTCTTGTGAAGCAATCGTTCTTAACGGCCCGTTTTTGAACTGGCGTACGCGCTTTCGGGTCCGTTTCCCTCTCTTAGTTGTGCTTTTGCGTGTGTTCACTTTTTACATCGCTTGCACTTTTACACTTTTTTTACACTATTATACTTTTTAAAAAGTTTGCGTTCATTAAAATATTTTAAAACCAACGTAAACAAGGGTTGCGTATAATGAGACGTAAGGGCATAAATGAATTTTAGTTGTCATTTCCTGTCTCTTCTTGAATGCATATTTAAATCTGATGGAGCTTTTCTCTCTCTCTCTCTCTCTCTCTCTCTCTCTCTCTCTCTCTCTCTCTCTCTCTCTCTCTCTCTTACTCTCTCTCTCTCTTACTCTCTCTCTCTCTTACTCTCTCTCTCTCTCTTACTCTCTATCTCTCTCTCTCACACACACACCACCACCACCACCGAGCCGCAAGAATACCGCCACTTCCCGCAATAAAAACAATAACTATAGAACGATTTTCCTAAGGATGAGCCACAGTGCCAGTTCGCAAAAACAAGTGAACATCACATGTATTTCAGAGAAGTATCCCTCCGCCGCGACAGCTGTCCAGCCCCTTCGTAAAGTGTTTGGTTATGGCTCCTGAGAAGACTTCACTAGCCAGAAGTCTAAGAGTTTCGCTGAGGTATATGCACGTACGCGAGTACGGGAAATAATTAAATTTAATTACATACGTGGAAAATCTCTTAACATGCTCTCACAACCAGTTAAAGAAAACTGCCACGAATGCAAATAGAAATCTCTCAATCACAGCTCGCCACACAATAGCACAAAGGCCGGAACCACGTGCATTGGTACGCATCTCGCATTCAAGTCTCAGTTTTAAAATAAACATAATATTTATCAGACAAAAAGTAAATTCAATGTAATAAATAAAGTAAAAACGAATTTTTACAGAAGAGCACATAACACTGAACTTCCTAATTTCAATTATATGTCGCGGCGCACTATATTTTTGTCGGATGAGGACGTCACGAAAGGAAGCGTCGAAGCCATTTACAAGTTAGCCAACTGCAAATGAACGAATGCGGGGAGTGAGTCTAATGGGCTCATAGGCACGATGACCACAGAACCTTCAGTTATGTTGCCAGCACTAGCTGTCACTTTGGCTCATCCTTAGGAAAATCGCTCTATATACGAAAGGGAATAATGGCCATAGTAGTTGACGTACTCGAAATCATCCATCCGTAAATCAATCAGTCTCCCTCTCTTTTACGCTCTCTATCCCTTCATCTCTATCTTTCTTTCTTTTCTCCCCTTTATAAAGAAATCAATTGCGATTTCGCTCAAAAGTCAGATATTATTTACTCTCAAATTTCCAATATTCAAAGAGTTATTCAAATTTCGTATTAATTTGCTCTAGGTTCTGGAATAATTAGTTTCAATAATTTGTGTATTTCCTCGCGTTTTATTCATACTTTCCCTTTATGCTTCCTCTTCGCGGAATATTTTTTCTGCGATTCAATTGCGCAAAAGCGCGTCGCATTCTCGGTTCGTAACTCAACTTTCATTCGTTGCAATTATTCTTGGATTCCGACATCCGTATTTCCGCATCATATTTCACCAAATGTCAAACATAATTCACCAATCATCGTTTTCTTCATTTATTCACTTGCTTACGTGAGTAAAATTTTTCACTCCGCCATTTCCCTTCTTTTCTGCTTGCCCTCTCCTTCAATCTACAAACTTCCTTTCTCAACGAAGTTCCGAAATTCTGGTCGGATTCATCTTCCTAGGCCCAAATTGCATCTGCGAATGAAATCGAAGAGGAAGACTATATACGAATATATAAAACTCTGGTCGGCACTTCGGTAAAGGTAATTTAAAAGCTAAAGAGGCAGCTGATTTGTTTGCAACAATCTCACCTCACTACCTTCACCTCCATATCCACAACCGTGTTAAAAGTGCCGAGGCATTTCTCTTTAGCTATTCTCATCCGTTGGTGTTTGGACGTCCATAGGTCGCCCACACCCCCATATACCCACCACCAACGCCCCATATGGTCATCCACACCCCCGTATACCCACTTCTCTCATCGCCGGTTCACATCCCATTCCACGCAAACTTCTCTTCACAAACTTGCGGCCAAACGCCCAATATTCCTCTTGGAAACTTCCTTTTCGCCCTCTCTCCTCCTCTTTCCCCTCACCGCCCGCGTCGGTTGGCGTGGACGGTGGCGGCAAGAAACACGCCCGCGCGGGAGAGCACGACCGAGATAAATTGAAGAGAGGCGGTGGGATGCTGTAGCACAACTTCGCGGCTTCGCGAGACTTGGGATAGTTTTGACGGGCCGTCTGAAAAATAGTCGTCGCCGACGCACGGGGCCCTGCCGTGGCCGGAAATACCAATAAAAATATACACGCAGCGGAAATGAAAGGTGGCGTTCAGGGGACGCACGCTGGCAAACGCACGCGTATATTCCCTCGCACATTTCGTAGCATCGATGTGACTTCTGTGCAATGATAGGCATTTTCTAAACAATAAAACCTATATGTGAGCGTACTGTACCCGGATAAAACTACGGAAAAAAATCGAAAACGGCGATTATTAAATAAAAGTTTTTTACAGTGTTTTGTAGTCATTTTAATAGTCTAGAACCAGATACCTAATAGAACCAAATATACTACATATCCATTTCCCTGATCACTAGACTACACTGTAATTGATTGATTGATTTTTTCGTGTTTCCGGGCGCGTCAAATGCTTCAGTCATTAGTCCCGTGAGTGTAGTGCATGTTTTTTCTCGGGAGATGGCGGTGATCTTCCCCGCTGGATGGCGAAATCCGGCGCCGACCTACCGTCGGCTAGTGGGGTTTCCCCAGAACCAGGACTCTCCCACCAGCAGGGCACCGCCTCAGCCGCGACAAGCCGTAAGCTCACGACCGGTCTCCCGAAAATGTGGTAGTGTAGTGCATGTTAGTGTAAGTGTGTGTGTGTAATGGAGAGGATAGGACAAGGAAGAGGAAGGAAAGATCGCACGCGGTCCGTGGCCCGTTTTGGTAGGGTACTGCTCCGGCATTCGCCTGGTGTTGATCGAAGAAACCACCGAAAACTATCGATCAGAGCAGCCGGCCGCTAGAATTCTCCTCCAGACAGCGACTGAATTCGACCTAGCTGCACTGTAATTGATAAATTACTTCTACCTCTGGTTAGGGAAATAATGATCTCAATTTCAGAACACATGAAGCGTGGTTTATGAACTATTTCTTCCCTATAAAGGAGCATTTCTTACACATCAAAAAACGAGTGATTGGACACTCCATGCCATAATCCTACTTTTTGTTCACAAGGGTAGACTCTTGTTACTGCAGAACGTCCTTTTGTTAATGCTTTAAGATAGTTACAAATTACTATCATACCGCGAGATAGAAACATATTAGGAATAAACCGGGCTCACGCTACGAACTCGTAGAACGCAGAACTATTCTTCGAAACCACGCTCGTAAAACTATTCACCAAAAAGGCGTGGTCTTGACTTCTTATCACCCGAAGACTCACAAGCTGAACTATAACTTAGGTCCGGCTGCGTACTATTAAAAGTCAAGATCCTGCAAAGGCGAAATGACTTCTCTTCTTGTTCTGGTTCCGCAGAAAACCCATCTAGCGCTGTCAGCGGTGATATTAAAAGAGCGCATTCAGCTACTTAAATTTCTCCACCTTGGACGTAATATTCTAGGTATTGCGGATTATGACGCGAAGATTAAAGTGCGGCGAAAATTGGATGAGGAATGTGATAGAAAGCAGACACTCTAAAAGGGGAATAACTTTCAAAAGGAAATGAACCAGAGAATTTTTCGCATCAATGAAAAGCTAGTCAAAAGTGACCAGCCATGCACTAAAAGAATACAATATGCATACACAATCTTCATTCAATGTGCTCTAGGTTGTTTCTGTTGAAACACCAAGATAAAATAACCTTCTCTCTCTTTCTCTCTCGCTCGTATTAAAAAAATTGTTTTCCTCTTCGATCTGTTATTTTTTACTTTATTTCTAAAATTGGAAGTATTTGAACTGAGTCATACAACGTAATTACAATATCAGTTTCATACGCATATCTTTAAATGCGACGGAGTTACTAATAAGCAAGATTACAAATATACACAATAATCTTAATTATAAAAAAAATGGTTATTTCTATGGTAAAATAATGACAAGAAATAAACTACCTAATGAAATTATTCGTTCATACCCGCACTAGAGCACTCAAAATCCACACGAGGAAATCCACTGGCTCTGGCTTTATATTATACAAGAACTTAAAATGTACAGACTGATGCCATAAAGCAATCCCTGGAGAATCACCGTTCTGCTTTTCCCCTGAGCAAAAAAGGAATTATAACTACTCATCCTGCGCAACGAAGCTGCACAAACGGCAAATAGTCTACCAGAGCATGTCGCGTTTTGTATCAGAGCAATGGACAGCGTTCTGAGGTAATGTCCGAAACGCAATAACAGCCAGAGCAATACACATATCGAATGTTCGAAATTGGAGGGGCGATTAATCATCAAAGCGCACGTTACATCGTCTGTGTCATAACCACAAAATCACGAACTACAATTTTTTTTCTGGATTCATTTCGACCTTCCGCATTTTCCCTCCTTTCTTTCCTAATATTTTGTGTGTATAAAATTGTGTATAGAACATGTATTTTTGTTCGTATTATATTATAATCAATATTAACAACTTTGAGTTTACGTACAAAGACAGAAAACTGAGTAGTCTCTGGCCTTGTGAAATGTGTCAATGGTTTTGATAGAAACTGTGACAAAATGAAAATACAGATCTTGGTACGATTGTATCAACTCGTAAGAGATAGAACAATTGATATGTGTAGCGTGTTTCTATGGTAGGGTTACCACAATTTTTTTTCCTAACAGAGGACATTTTACGGAGAAAAGGATGGAAATTGCAATGAAGAGGAGGACATTTTACATTTTGATACTCCACGATGTACAGACAATGTCCTGAACAATTTACAACCATTAATAGTCTTTAAAAATCCAATTAGACTTTGCGTCAATAAAAATGAAAGCTCCCAATTAGATAACTTCGCTCTCTCACTCACCTTCGTTATCCACCAGACAATAAGCATAAATAACTTTTATATCAAAATAAGCCTAATGATCTATTATGCAGACCATTTATTTGAATAAAAATGTATATATTCAAGATATGAAATTCCGTTAATAAATTAAATCACTTTAAAATTATGTCAGTATTATTTTCAATTCAACAGGACAAAAAGGAGGACAATCCATGCAACTTTAAAAAAGGATGGACGACAGGGTGACAATATTAAAAAGGAGGACATGTCCTCCAAAAGGAGGACAGATGGCAACCCTGGCTATAGAGACAATTTTTTTTGAGACAGGCTGGTTAGAGTTCGAAACAGATTGATGCCTGACAATTGAGTTGAGATATTTAAAGTGAAATTCTGATACAAATACCCAAATAGTAGCGTCTTCAAGAGTTAAGAAGATTGGCGAAATCTTGGGGAGGTATTAGTTGTTAATTAAAAGGTGGTTCAAGAATACGGAACAAAATATTCGCAGAAGCGGAGCAGGAACAGTTTGCCGATTGATTAACCATCCAGAACTTATGAACAAACTTTTTTTGTTGAAACTTTAAGTGATCTTATTGCAAATTACCTCCAATGTGAGGAAATCGGAGACGTGGGGTAAGAGGAAAGTATCGGCAGCTGTATTAATTTGGAAATTACCACGATCGCGAGCGCATACGGGAGCCTACAAGTACACTGGTAGTTGCTATTCAGTGTACAAGTATATTTGTACACTGGTGTGGGACCAAAGTTCACCAGACACGTAACAATACCCAGGAACTCGGAACTCAAAAGCAATGAAACAGTTTCGATTTTGACTGAAGAATGCAAATATTTTATTATGAAAATCTTAAATTTCTTATACCTTATTTTACGACTACATTCTGATACTCAGTGCATTAGTGCTTACGACACAGGTAAATTTATACGATGAGAAAAAAAAAAAGCTTCAGTCTTCACGGGTGCCGTTTTCCAACGGCCAATTTTTGCATCAGATCCCCATTTCCACACATTCAACAGCAGCAACTTGGCTTCAGCAGGATACTAATCACTATACGCATTTTCAAAACCATTCAAAAAGTTGAACACGTATTTAAATATTTTAATGCACATGTAGATCATAAAAAAGAAGAGTTTCTGCATTTTCTACGCGAGTTCGTATTGTTTATCTACATTACATTCCTGGAAGTTCACTTTTTAATACCAATGATTAAGAGTTTGTCTATGTAACGTGAATTAGCACTTTTCATTAAATAAAAATTGATACAATGAGCATTCCATTTTGTAAAAATGTATTCAATGGTATTTTTATTACCTATTTTCCCTGGGTAATTGATTAGACAAGTTTTTTAGTATTGAATTGATCAGCAATATAAAATGTATATTTTTTAAAATTAAATAGACAAGCAAGAAAAATATAATTTCATCTTGTAAGGCGTCTTAAAAGAGAGAGAAATATCTACAATTAATTAACAAAGTTAACAACTCCTTGTTGAAGTTCATGCTATGTTTAAAGTGCACGAGGAAAGCACCTAGGCAGAAATTTATTAAGACTGAGGTAAGTTCGTACAGATGAGATAGCGATGGCTCCATCCAAACTTTTTGTTCATTAATTTTAAGTTTTAATATCAAACTGTTTCTAATATGCAACGCATGACAAACGTGTTTTACTACGTTTTCTGCCGTAAGTGAAGCTGATATTGTGTCAGTTAGTGAAGCTGATACTTACCTTCATTTCTTCTAAGAGAAGTGTAATTATGATGATTACAATAATTAACACTTGTACAACTTTCGGAAATGTAATCATTAAAATATTTCTATTGGAAAATGAAACTAATAAAAAACTATGCTTCATATAAAACCTATGTAATTCGTAAAAATAACATTTTACTTACTTTCACGGAATAACTGCGATTTTTTTTTCGTTCCCACATTATAATTTCACCACGGTTGACAAGTAATGAAGTACTTTTTATAAGGAAACTTTATACTAACGAGAGAGTAGAAATAAACTTGTTAAAATTTCTCTGCACCTGTCACCGAGACCCAACTGCAACAGTCGGTACGTGACAGGAAAACGGGAACAACCACACCTTTATACGAAGAAAACCAACCTAACAGCTTTGAAACAAGATGTAAAACTTTCTATCCTTACGGACGGAGAAGTAAGTACACAGTGTTTGATAATGAATCCTAACAAATGGCAATTCTTGGACAATGGATGAAACCTGACAGCGCGTACGATCGAGAAGAAGCAGTTCATACACACCAGCAAGAAGGTTGCATGTGCACAGTGAGGTCATGGAGAAACTTAAAGAGATGCTTGTGAATACCCAAGTAGGTGGCCTTTTCCAGGAGCCTGAATAATTCACGATCCAAGTAAAGTTTGCAAACGGCGTTCCAAGGAAACTCCGGGATTTCGGAAGGCTTTCTCAGACTTCACAAGGGGGATCACAGTCCAAACGCAAGTAGCGAACTTTTGGCACTTGAATCGGATAAGTCTAGCTTTCATTACGGTTCTCCCGCTGAATTGGGTAGTCGGGTAGTTTTACACGACTATGTGCTGACTTACTCCGATGACTCCAGAGAATATAATGCCCTCACAGAGCCCATAGTTCATGTTTGATGAAGGTGCATTAAACGGTGTCTATAATGATGGTACAATTCATTGCAGAAATGGTCTAGACAAAATTTTATTGCAAATTCTTTTAATTAGTTTTCAAATCACTTTTGCTCACTTTGGTAACTATCAGTGAAAATCGGTAAGTCGTAAGTCATTGTGTACATTCGATAATAAAAATATTTTCAAATAAAAATTTAAATCACCCCAAGAAAACAAGGACACTAAAAGTGTATTTTTTCGTTTGTGTGGAGGTTGTATGTGAAAAAATGTTTGAAAGATTGACGATAGTTTCAACCTGGTAATCGGGAGCGGTAGCTCAGTGCATCAACTGATGTCACTGCAGCGCCTCTGACCGGGAGATCCTAGGTTCGAGTCCTGATGGCGGCAGGGATTTCGACGCTAGCTTTTCAGCTAGGTCGAATTCAGTCGCTGCCTGGAGGAGAATTCTAGCGGCCGGCTGCTCTGATCGGTAGTTTTCCGTGGTTTCTCCGATCAACACCAGGCGAATGCCGGAGCAGTACCCTACCAAACGGGCCACGGACCGCGCGCGGTCTACCCGTCATCTTCCTTGTCCTATCGTCTCCCCTTACACACACACACACTTACACTAACATGCACTACACTACCATATATTCCGGGAGACCGGTCGGGAGCTTAGAGCTTGTCCCGGCTGGAGCGGTGCTCCGTTGGTGGGAGAGTCCTGGTTAGGGGGAAACCCCACTAGCCGACAGTAGGTCGGCGCCGGATCTCGCCATCCAGCGGGGGAAGATCACCGCCATCTCCCGAGAAAAAAACATGCACTACACTCACGGGACTAATGACCAAAGCAGTTGACGCCCCCGGAAACACGAAAAACCAAACCAATCAACCTGGTCACATGGAATCTTATTAAATTCCAACCGGTATGGACGCGCAAGAATGAAATTGAAGGTATTCCAATTGGCAGTCTAATAATGGACAGTCTGCGGCACCTCTCCCGGAGAACGCGTCGCCAAGGCAGTGCGTGCGGTAGCCGCGTAGCGGGGGGGGGGCGCCGATTGATCAAGCGCCGATTGAGCAAGCGCCGATTGAGGCGCCGATTGAGCAAGCGACGGCGCGCGCGCCAAGTGCCGGGCCTCCCCCATCGACGCTCGGGCATCTCGATGCCCCCACACCGGGAGAGGTGGCTCAGGGCATCATATGATGTCACTGCAGCGCCTCTGACCGGGAGCTCCTAGGATTCCACTTCCGACGGTAACAGGATTTCCACAGTAGCTTTTCGGCTAGGTCGAGTTCAGTCGCTGTCTGGAGGAGAATTCTAGCGGCAGGCTGCTCTGAACGGTAGTTTTACGTGGTTTCTCCGATCAACGCCAGGCAAATGTCGGAGCAGTACCCTAACAAACGGGCCACGGACCACGCGCGATCTTACTTCTAGTGCTTTCAGTGGGAGTGTGAATAAAATTATTAATAACATTGAAAAAAAAAGTTGGCGTTGATCATCAGACATTGCCATGTAACTATGTTTACGTCATACAATAAAATAGGAAGCTTTTTTGTTTCAGTATTTTTGTAATTGTGTGTACGTTGCAATTCAGTTGCACTGTGTTCTCAGAAAAACATTACTCTGTGTACTCAGAAAGACAGACTTCAAGTTAGATCCTATTTAGTGATTCTCTCTATTTTTGCAGCTGCAATGATTATCATTCTAGAGTTACACTCATCATTTCGTTAATAATACTGAAAATATTTTTTGACCTTTTGACAATTGCTGAATATTTTACTGCAGAGAGAGTAAACCAATTTTCTACTTGAATTCGTTCATAGAGAGAATCACGTAACTTAAAAATCGCCTTTCGCCAATTTCGAAAATATGTCCGTGTTATTGTTTTCATGTTTCAACAGGTCTGTACTCATCACACGAAAAGAAACGAACGCAAAAAATCATGCAAACGTTTGAAATCAGAGGTCCAACGTGCTTTCTTTAGAGATTTCAAACACTTCACCTTCGGACAATATAGCATCATGGATCCTCACAGACAACGTTTCTGTACAGTCAGCTTGAATATATCAACCTAAAGTTCGCTCTTAAAAAAAGGAGGCGGGGTGGAGTCATGTTTTTCTATTCACGTCCAGAGCATATCACGCAGGCGCTCGCCACCTTTTTATCTTCAAGGCGCCACCACCATCCTTCACTCCTTTCACAGATCATTTCACACACGTCTTTCAGAGCTGCTAGATGGCCGACATAGGAAGAGGTTGGGTCGTGAAAAACGAACGACTTTCAACTCCTGAAACAGCTGAAAATAACCGAAAAATTCCGGTAACGTGGCGCCACCTGTGATCGCTTCCCACATCAAACGCCGACACCCGCCTGCGCGTTTCTTAATGTTAATTAACGTCGAATGGCACTCGACACATCATTGCGTAGCGTCCTATCTCCCGAAGCGATCTGTAACAGCCGGTGAAGCGTGTCCACAGCTGCTTTCGAACGACCACGAGCAACTTCATAGACCGGATAGTGCGAAAATACCCGAGAGTGAAGCCTTCCGAGGTCGACGACCTTCAAGACGTGTTAAAGAGCAATTTACTACACACTTTGCGTGATACACACGACACTAAAGGAATATAAATGAGCTGCTTCTATTCACACAGTTTATTAAGTGAAAGTAAAAAAAAAATGTTACGTTCACCAATTCAATTTAGTCAGTTTCTATATAAGGATGTTTGTCATCGGAAAACAAGATGTCTATTTTAAAATTGTTACTGAATAAGGGTGGGAGAAATTCACTTTATTCTTGTTATAGTTTACCATACGGGAATTTCTGATCTACTCTTCAGGTATCTCCTTTTATTCCGGTGCAACATTTCCCCTGCAACACTTCACGCTTGTTTACTGGCCTTTTCATTAGCAGTCAAACCTTAAAAATAATAATAATAATAATAATAATAATAATAGTAATAATAATAGCAATAATAATAATAGTAATAATAATAGCAATAATAATAATAATAATAATAATAATAATAATAATAATAATAATAATAATAATAATAATCTCATATATGTATAGATTATTTTGATTCTTAGAATATGTGGGCCACGTGGAAAAGTGGAATAAAATTAATTTTTACCATTTATGAATGGCTTAAGCAATACCATGAAATTTACATTTGTACAGCTCGTAGTAAAAAACGTAAGTTAAATATTAAGGCATTTAATTCTAATAATTATTAGCTATACTCACAACATTAAAGTAACATGGTTTGGAACAAAACACACTGAATACTCTGAGATTGTAATTTCATTGAAATGAACAGAAACTCCTAGGGTTATTTATTCTGCTGTTCAAATATATTGAAATCTATCAATGTTTAAGAGAAAGTGTAATAGGGAACAAACTATTACTAACAAAACATCTTGTGCTTACGAATTTTCTCGTAAGGATAAAGAGTTGAATTAAAAGCACAATTTTTACAAGATTAATAAATAGTACAATATTTACGTTATTTTCCAATTGCATTTCTAATATAACAACTATCATCGAATTTTTTCATCAAACATGTTTTTCATTGAATTTACTGTACCCTTTTTCTGAGACAATTTACTGCAAAACTAAGAATCACATACCCTTCTACATGTCAGGTAGATATATACCGCTTCGATGTCGTGTACCGAAAACTTTTCGGAGAAAATAAACAAATAAAAGCCTCGCAAATCATCGTCGTTTTACAGCTTTTCTCGCCGGCAGCAATCCCGTCCTTCACCACCCGCTCCCCCTCCACCCCCTCCCATGTCGCCACGCTCCACCGCCGTTTCACCCCGCCAACTCACCCACCTTGGCCACCTCGTTTCCACCCGCCTCGTCCATGCTACCGGCCTTCCGCGCATCTGCCGTATCTGGCGATGGCAAAAAAATATCGATGTTTTTAAAACCGATGTTTTCCACCAGAAACATCGATATATTAACATCGATATTTCGCTCTCGATGTTTCCTTTACAGCATGTTTATTAGTCTATAATTAAAACATCGATGCTTCCAAAATTCACGTTTCTTCGTCAATGATTTCATCGACATCTAAAAGCCTTTAGCGATGTATCGAAACATCGATGTATCGATGTTTTGGTAAAATTTGTCACCATTAGCCGCATCCACTCCGCTTCGCAGTCGCCGCCACCCAATCACACCGCTTCGCCATCGCTACAGTTCCACTTGCCTCTGCCATCATCCTCCTCGCCATTTCATTTCCGATCGCCCTTGCCCGCGCGAACACACCTTCCTCACTCCTCTCATTTCTCCGCTCCACCCAACAGTGGCAGCGGTGTTGGCGGTGGCGATGGCGGTGGCGGTGGCTGTAGCGGTGGCGGTGGCGGTGGTGGAGGCAGTGGCGGTGATGGTGACGATGACGGTGACGGTGGCGGTGGCGGTGACGGTCGTGGCGGAGGTGGCGGCGGTGGCGGTGGCGGAGGCGGTGGGGATGGCGGTGGCGGTGGCGGTGGCGGTGGCGGGGGTGGTGGCGGTAGCGGGGGTGGTGGCGGTGGCGCTTGGCGGTGGCGTGCGGCGGTGCTGTGGCGAGGCGGAGGCGGAGGCGTGGAGGCGGAGGCGGAGGCGGCGGTGGTGGCGGTGGCGGTGGCGGTGGCGGTGGCGGTGGCGGTGGCGGTAGCGGTGGCGGTAAGGCGGTGGCGGTGGCGGTAGCGGTGGCGGCGGCGGTGGCGGCGGCAGCGGCGGCGGCGGCGGTGGCGGTGGCAGTGGCGGTGGCGGTGGCGGTGGCGGTGGCGGTGGCGGTGGCGGTGGCGGTGGCGGTGGCGGTGGCGATGGCGATGGCGATGGCGATGGCGATGGCGGTGGCGGAGGCGGTGGCGGTGGCGGTGGCGGTAGCGGCGGTGCCGATGGTGGTGGCGGTGGCGGTGGTGGCGGTGTTGGTGGCGATGGCGGTAGCGGTGGCGGTGGTGGAGGCGACGGAACGGCGGCCTCCGGATTCGTTCGTCTCGCGCGCGCCTCGCAGCCGGCGATAAATCAAGAGTCGTAAAAGAGCCGCGGCGGCCACCCGTCATCGCGCGCTGCCGAACGCCGCCGCCCGCATGGCCGCCCCCGCCCCCACCCCCGCAGCCGCGACCCGCGCCAGCGCCACCGGCGACCAAAGCGCGCAGCCCTGCGTCAGGAGACACGTGCACAATATCAATTTACTAAAAGGACTTACTTTCACTTTACTTTACTACTACTCCCGTAGTGTAGATAAAGCATTGTAAGCATACATCAAAAACCGGCGATTTTTCGACAGAAAAATACTCTTTGTTGATCCTTAATACAGAATATGTGAATATTTTTCATAAGCATAAATTTCCTATACGTAGAAAATATGTATAATTATATATTTTGATTATTATGTATAATTATATGTGTATAAGTAGAATACATACAAATATGTATATGCATAAATATACACGTAAGTATATATACAAATATAAATGTATTCATATAATTCCTGTATAAAAAAAATAAATCTTCTAACACATTCTGTTGTGGCATCCACGTTTTGTGGGTCCTCAATACCGAAAATTTGTTTTACCGTAAAATGTCTGTTCATCTGTATGTCTTTCCGTCTGTCTTTCCGACTGCCTGTCTGTCTGTCAGTCAGAGAGTCTATGAACAACGCTAACAGCTAAACGTGGTACAAAGCTTTATGGACATACATTTTTTTTTCAAATTTTGAATTTTGTTTCACTTAGGAAAACCACGTTTACAAAAATGTATCAGCCCCTATTTTCTTTGAATTTTCGAAACTTCAAAAAGTTACATTTTTTCCGGCGTCTTTCTATAATATCAGTATTAAATATAGATGTTTTTCTCCGGCACGAAATCTGTTCTTAAAAATACATTTTTAAAGAAATACATGTACAATTTGATCAAAATATGAGTAGTTTTCATGAAATTTTGCAATTAATTTGAAATTAAGTAAATATTTTTTTTAAATTCTCGTAAACTGATCCAATTTTTTTCTTATTTTTTTCATGAATTGAACAAAGGATACTTAAATGAATGACGCATTTTCCTTTAACTGTGAATTTTCGAAAATTTCAAAAGCTACCAATAATGAAAGTGTATGTTGTTGCGTCATTCGTTTTTTAATGTGGTCTTTATAAAATACCGAGTTGTCTCAATATGCTGAGTTCGTCACATAATTTCCTAACACATATTTGTGACATTTGTGAAAATTCATAAAGAAAACTGTTTCTGAAATAACTCTTTAGTGCAAGAAGAAAATCATCAGAATGAAATACTTGATGTAGGACCATTTTGAATAACTAACAAACGAGTCGGATCATCTCCTCAAAGGTGGGTTTTCAGTATTCCTACCGTACTACAGTGTTTACAACTAGTTGCCACAGTGTTAAATAATGATAGAAAAGATAAATGTATTTAAACTGCAATTAGTGTAACCCGGTGGCAGTTAGTTACACAAATATGGTAAAACATTTCACAGAAATAGTATAAAAATATCGGTAATAATAATAATAATAATAATAATAATAATATAAAACTGATAATTCATAAAACATTAAATTACTTGAAAAAGAAAAGAATCGTCTATAATCTAAAATTGCACTGAATGTTCGTACAACTAAGGCCGTCCTACGCTGTCCCTGCACTGTCCTTCACTTTACTAGCTACTGGCACTTTACTGTCTACTTCATCCTAGGATATTGGTGACAGCCTTTATTCGTGTCTGGATTGTCCAATTCATTGACGTCCACAATGACACGTGGCCTATGTTCACGGCGAGTATAATCATCACAGCTGATCTAATAAGCATCTCCTGCTTCCACGGGACTCATATTATATAGGAGACAAAGGCGGGCTTAGTTTAACAAACCCTAATTCCTGAACAACAGCCTCTGTAAACACAGGCAAAGCTACTTCAATGACTTTGACAATTGTTGTTGATGAAAGCTGAATTCCTGAGAGGGCGGTGACTGGTGTTCGAGATCGTGCGTAATCGAGTTTTTTTTTTTTTTTTCTTTTCGAAATAAAATAAAAAGTCAACGAGGTATCAATGTCTATCGTCGCCATTGCCGACACCATTACAAGCGGGCCCAGTTCTCCATTCATAATCATTACTATTCGTTCAGTTTAGTTGTTTCTCACGATGGCAGCATTGTTGTAAGTTAACAATTCAAGATTGAGAATGGTAAAAACTTCACCTGTTCCTACTGATAATATGCGATATTTAAGGCAACGATGAATAAATTTATTATTCATTAAATTCTTATATGCTTAACTTATAATTCTTCTCAAATAATTTTAATCGCATCATGAAATTGCTAAAAAAAGTGAACTTGTAAATTATAAAAAAGTCATATTGTCAGATAACGCTGGAACACATACATCACTGATGTTTTCAACAGCAAAGTGGTAGCTATGTTCAATACATATCTTTACATACGACTGCCACTGCTGCAATCACCATTTGTTTCAGTGTTGTTACAACTGGTATTCCATTATCATCTCCAATAATACTTCCTACCAACGCAGCTACCAATAAAACAATTATTTCCTCTTCTACTTCTCAATTTTTCACAACCTCTACCAATTTTTGATCTGCTAATACTGACACTAATACCATCCTCAATTAACAGTCAGAGATTCAATTAGCTTTCTGGTGTTTGAGCAAAAATTCCTGTTTTTTCCCTTTTTTTGACTTTTTGACCTGACTTCCTATACTTCTACTTTCTTACTTACTCGAATTCCCAACTAAACGAAGCACTACTCGTTCTATCTGTTGCGAACAACCTCGGATTATTCTTTATTTGTGTGATAAGATAATAGATTCGTCATATATTTTATATCAGTTCAAGTTTAAGACTAGGTAAATCATACAATTACTTTGAATTTATTAAATTACAAGTGATAAACTTAAAAAAAATCAAACACGGTTAAATGTTATAAGCCATGGGCTTCACCTTTTATTATATCGCATTTATGAACAAAATTAAAAAAAAACTCTTTTCTCTTTCAATATATTGCGGAAATCCATCACACCCCTACAGCAGTATTTTTTTCACCAAATCAAGAGTAATTTTTTAACCAACAATCAACACATTAAAATAATAATATTCCCAGTTGTTTAATCGTTTCTGTCATTCTTCAAACACTATTATAACACCTATTCATATAACACCATGTCTATTCGCATACTCGTCTACATTTAGTGCTTTCTGCTATTCCCTGAATGTCTCCTCAAAACACTTAAATACGATTTCATCTTACTCGTTTTCATACAATACAACTGCCATCGATTATTTTACTTCTCTTAACGAAGCGGGTACGCGTCGTTGCTTCTCTATCCCCAGGATTTATCCGCGCTCGCTACCTCTGTTCCTGACTCCATTGTGCAAATTAACAATTTTTTTCAGGAAGGGAGTATTATGCACCTAACAGCGCTTGCTGGAGAACAATGGGAATATTCTCTGAAAATGTAGCTGAAACCCCGCACAAAAAACGTGTTCCCATTTCCACAGTAAATTCTGAGAATGATAAGTCGCGAAGAAGACTGAAGTTATTACTACACATGATAGACCTGCGAAGAAAATCAGATTCATGTGAGAGAGATATTTGAAAAGGGAAAAAAATATTAAATTTCAATATATTATATTGAAATATATTTTATTGAGATCCACCTCATTTCACGATCATTGTGCATTTCGTAAAAATATTCATTTAAATAGAATTGTATACAATATTTTTCAATAGTTTTATTTCAAATGAATCGAAAACTATTTCGTTCGTTTTTTGTCTTTTTTTTTGCTTTTAAATTACTATTTTACTATCATATGGTGAAATTTGACGTTAATACAACAATGAAAATAGCAAAGAATCAATAATTATTATTTTTTTCTTTCCAATGAAACCGAGTGCATTAGCGAATGAAGAAGCGGCAACTCAACAACCACTTTGTTGACAGGAGGTCCTACGTTCAAATCCCAGTGATGGATATTTTGGTCAGGGTCGGCACCATTTTGGATGAGATTACTGGAAGAGAGCTCCGCTGACAGGTCTATCAAATTTTTACGAGCCAGTTCAGTTTGACACCAAAGGAGTTCCTGAAACCGAAGGCCATGGTTCACGTACAATCCCTCCTGATTTCCAATCCTCACTTCCAATGTCCGCCCCCCAAAAAAACTACGCCAAAATTGCGTATAATTCCAAGTCATAGCGATGACTGCTTCACTTGCCAAATACACCCCACCACAACTATCTACCGCCACGCTAACATTAGTCCTGCCCCATCACTTCGTGTACATTCTCAATCCCTTCCACCTGCAAGAGAATTATAGCGGCCGGCTGCTCTGATCGGTACTTTTCCGTGGTTTCTCCGATCAACACTAGGCGAATGCCGGAGCAGTACCCTACCAAACGGGCCACGGACGCCGCGCGATCTTACCTTCCTCTTCCTTGTCCTATCCTCTCCCCCTTACACACACACTTACACTAACATGCACTACACTACCACATATTCTGGGAGACCGATCGGGAGCTTAGAGCTTGTCCCGGCTGGGGCGGTGCCTCGCTGGTGCCGAGAGTCCTGGGTAGGGGGAAAACCCACTAGCCGACGGTAGGTCGGCACCGGATCTCACCATCCAGCTGGGGAAGACCACCGCCATCTCCCGAGAAAAAAACATGCACTACAGTAAGGGGACTAATGACCAAAGCTGTTGACGCGCCCGAAAACACGAAAAAACCAAACCAAACCAATCAATCCCTTCCAGCACACATTCCAGTCCTTGCTAAATATTCCCTTCGTCGCCCTAGCCACACTCATCTCCCATCTCCGGCGTTCCTTTTTTTCTAGAACACTCTTCCTGCCGGCGGGTGTGTGTTCCGCGTCATCACTTCCACTTTTTTTCACTCTCTCCCAACATCTACTCTTGTGGGTCGTATCTCCGGAGCAGAACCAACTTGAACGCAACACCCTTGGGTTGGCAGGTCCATCGTTTTGCTCCGTCACATCCATTACATTTTTCACCATTTCGTCCAACATTTCTTTCGCCTCCGTTCCCAGATGCTTTTCGTGAACGTTTTCTGGGCTCCCTTTCATTGCAACTTTCCACTCTTTTCGTCTGAAAGCCTCCCGAAAGAACCATACATTCATTACGTTCATCTTTTCCTCCATGCCATCTGTTGTCACTATCAACTCCATCACAATTTCCACATTCATAACCCTAATAAGATTTTTTATCGCTTCGTTGAGAGCATGCCAATACTTATATTATCCTGCGCTGCAACATCCATATATTTCATCACATAATTCATTCATAATCAGTGTTTCTCGCGATTATTTCAAATTTCAACTGCTTTCCACTCATCTTTTTCTTCGATTTTCGACTTCACTTGCCTCCCACCTTGCTGCCGCCCTCACGACGCCTACACAGTGGGTCAAAATAACAACAGAAGAGGACATTGCATATTTCTTGTGAGTTTTAAAAAGATATTGCAGCTGACCGTCAGTGCTTTAAAACATGTATATCATGTAGAAGTAAAGAAAAGCAATAGGGGATTTTAAACCCATTTTTATTTACTTTTCACAAGGTTTTTTACTTTGGACTTATATTTTCATGATGAGAATATTGTGATTTTTAATGATTTATAATTAAAGACATCATATAAAGCAATCTTTATCTGACTTTACAACTCTAAAAAGTTGAAGAAACAGATATAAATATTTAGTTTCATTTTAGCTATATGCACTATAGAGCTAGTATAGCAAATAGTAAGAAAATTGAATTTCCTGCATAAAACGAAAAGATGCGGGTTTCTAATACTACCTAAAATTGTCAGTGACATTCCAACCAGAAATTCATTGAAAAGCACCAAAACAACATAGAATATAAGAATCAAGAAATATTCAAACGACCAAAATCATATATATTTATTCAAACTCAGGCCAAGAACTAGCTTCCGGTGACACCTTTTCCCATCATCAGTGGATCTACAACAACTGAGAAAGAACCATTTTTTTAAATACAATTTGATTTGTGGGGTTTGATTATTTATTTATTTTTCAGTATATAGAAAGACTCATGATTTCTGTTACCACTTCTGAATTCATAGAACATGAATATTTTTTAAAAGTGGATTTGTCTTAATGTAATTGAACTATTTTTTGTACGTCACTTAATAAGAATGAAAGATAATAGCTTTGGTGACTTTTCCCTTTCCTCCTTCGACAACTATGTGCATCTTCGGGCGGTGCAGTTGGGAGCAGTGTGTCACGAGCCCGTCCACTACGGCGAGCGCCCGCGAAACCGGCAATATAAATAACGGCCCATAAACCAGCGGCGGTGGCGGAAGTGATGGTGGTGGCGGGAGTGGAGGTTATAGTGGCGGGAGCGAAGATAGAGGTAGTGCTGGTAGTGGTGGCGGTGGGGGGTAATGGTAGCGAGTGCGGTAAAGGAAGGGACGGTGATGGCAGTGATGATGGCGGAAGTGATGGTGGTGGCGGGAGTGGAGGTTATAGTGACGGGAGCGAAGATAGAGGTAGTGCTGGTAGTGGTGGCGGTGGGGGGGTAATGGTAGCGAGTGCGGTAAAGGAAGGGACGGTGATGGCAGTGATGATGGCGGAAGTGATGGTGGTGGCGGGAGTGGAGCTTATAGTGACGGGAGCGAAGATAGAGGTAGTGCTGGTAGTGGTGGCGGTGGTGGGTAATGGGAGCGAGTGCGGTAAAGGAAGGGATGGTGGTGGCAGGGATGGTGGCGGAGGTGGGCGGTGGCGCTGGAAACGATGGCGGTGGTGGTGGCGGTGCGGAGGTAGAGACGGAAGCGGTGGGGGGGTGGCGTCAGGGAGGTTGGCGATGGTGGTAAAGGTAGGGGTGGCGATGGCGATGGTGGTGGTGGGAGTGGAGGCGATAGTGGCGGGAGCGAAGATAGAGGTGGTGGTGGTAGTGGTAGCGGTGGTGGTAATGGTACCGTGGACGATAAAGGAAGGGATGGTGGTGGTAGTGATGATGGTGGAGGTGGGCGATGGCGGTAGCAGCGGCGGTGGCGGAAACGATGGCGGTAGTGGTGGTGGTGGTGGTGGTGGAGGCGGACGTAGAGACGGTGGTGGTGGGAGTGGTTGAGTTGGCGCTGGCGGTAAAGGTAGGGGTGGCGGTGGCGATGATGGTGGCGGTGATAGTACATGTGGGGAAAAAGTACTAATCACGATTTTGTGAGACAGAAAATTCGAGTTTGGATGTGAAAATAAATAGACAAAGAGCAGCCGTATGTAACACATTGGGAAAGGAAATTCCTCGAATTTACAGGTGTAATCCAATAACTGTAAAAAACACTGAACATAGCAATTTCATAAAAATATGTTCATTTTGAACAAACGTGAAAGCTTCTTGGAAAACATTTGGAAGTTCAAAAAGGTACGTTTTATTTATTCAAGAACAGAAAAGAACTGAAAACGGATTTTGTCATAACCTCCCCAAATGCTATCGATTTCTGTGGTTTATTATAAACATTATATTTTAATGGTGTTATTCGTAATGTTCATATCACGTAGAACATAAAATCGACGTCATCATGTGCGAATATTTACTCGTACATAATTTTACATAATTATATTTCTTATATTAATTATTACCTTGGAACCAATAACACGAGAAGAATTAAGTAAGGTAACTGGTTGCACATGATCCAACCTTCACAATCATGTCTCTCCTATAAATACTGTACCAAATACGAATGAAACGGGATTTTGCAATCTTCTTCCTCGCGGTTTTCCGTATAATAAAACGTCGATTTACGTCTTTCGTGAAATGCATCCGTGGGTCCCAGGCAAAGAAAAACATCTGACCGCCTACTGCCTCCAAAGCCGCGCGCGGGCGCCAGGCCAGAAGAAGCCGCATGGGCGGAGGACGGGGCCTTTCTGACGCGCGAAAAGCGACAGCTTAAAGAGCTTTGGGAGGCGTGCCCCAAGGGCTTCGGAGCGGCCGACCCGCGCACGGCGATATCGCGGCTGGCGGCGGAGGGGCAGGGGTGGGGCGGGGGTGGAGGCTGTGGCAACAGCGGCGGTGGAAGGCCTGTGGTGGGGGACAAGGGTGAGGAGGCGTGGGAGCGGGGCATGGTGGTATGATGTGGTGGGGCGTGATGGGAGGGCGCGGTGGCAGAGCGTGGGGACGGGGTGAGGTGGCGGGGTGTGGTGGCGGGGTGTGGTGAGGGGTGTGGTGGCGGGGCGTGGTGGCGGGGCGTGGTGGCGGGGCGTGGTGGCGGGGCGTGGTGGCGGGGCGTGGTGGTGGGGCGTGGTGACGGGGTGAGGTGACGGTGCGTGGTGGAGGGGCGTGGTGAAGGAGAGTGATGACGTGGCGTAGTGGCGGGGCGTGGTGAGCGCGTGATGGGGGATGTGGTGGCGGGGCATAGTGGCGGGGCGTGGTGGGGACTTGGTCGCAGGGTAGGGTGACTGGACGTCGTGGCAGGATGTGGTGGCAGGGCACGATGGCGGGGCGCGGGAGACTTGGTGGCAGACTGTGGTGGCAGGGCGTGATGGCGGGGCGCAGAGGCAGAGCGTAGTGGTGGGGCGTGGTGGGGAAGTGGTGGCAGGATGTGGTGGCAGGGCGTGGTGGCGGGGCGCGATGGCGGGGCGTAGTGGCGGAGCGTAGTAGCGGGGCGTAGGGGGGCGTGGTGGCGGGGCGTAGTGGCGGGGCGTGGTGGCGGGACGTGGTGGCGGGGCGTGGTGGCGGGGCATGGTGGCAGGGCGCGGAAGACGTGACGGCCGAGTGTGGTGGCAGGGCGTGTTGGCGGGGCATAGTGGCGGGACTTAGTGGCGGAGCGTAGGGAGGGGACGTGATGGCGGGGCGTGATGGGGGGAATGCTAGCGGGACGAGGTGGCAGGGCTTAATGGCGGGGCGCGATGGCGGGTCGAGCTAGCTAGTATCAGGGCGGCGGAGCGCCGACAACGACGGTGGCGACGGCGGCGGTGGGAGCGAGCTGAGCGAAAGGGCGGAGAGGAACAGGCGAGCGAGGAGAGAAAGAGAGGGCGAAGGCGGCCGGCCGCGTACAAAACCATTTATCATAGCTACACTTGTATACCGAAGCCTCGCCGCCCGCGGGCGGGGGCGGGGCGCGCCCGGGGCCGGGTCCATTCCGTCGGTCAGCTCTTTAAAAGCGCGGGAACAAGAGCGCCCATAAAACTAATCCACTTACCATATTATTTATATTACTGCGGTATAAACGTCAGAGGCCATTACAAAGCGGACATCTTCTGTATATTTATGCAGTCGCTCGCCGTCAGCTGCGTCTGCGCAGAGCCCCGCCCCTTTCCCTCCGCCTCCCCCCCCCCCGCCGAGCGGTAAATCAGGATCCCCGCGCCCCGCCGCGCGGTCTCGCATAGACGAAACCTGCGGCGGTGGAGTGGCCTCAAGACCACCAGACCGGCAGCGGTGGCACAGTGCATCAACTGATGTCACTGCGGTGCCTCTGACTTAGAGGTCCTACGTTCGAGTGCCGACGGCGGCAGGGTGTTCGACACTAGCTTGTCAGCTAGGTCGAATTCAGTCGCAGTCTGTAAGAGAATTCAAGCTGCCGGCTGCTCTGATCGGTAGTTTTCCGTGGTTTCACCGATCAACATCAGCAGTACCGTAACAAACCGGCCATGGACCCGCGCGATCTTTCCTTCCAGTTCCTTGTGTATCCGCTCTCCTTACACATACACCTTACACCGGAGCGTGGCGGAGCGGGGCGGAGCGGGGCGAGCGGGCGGAGCGGGGCGGAGCGGGGCGGAGCGGGCGGAGCGGGGCGGAGCGGGGCGGAGCGGGGCGGAGCGGGGCGGAGCGGGACGTGGTCGGGAGAACTGAGGAATGGAAGAGGCCGTGATTGGAGGCTGTTGCCCATCTGCTGGCCTGCACGATTGGGGTGGCGTTTCGCACTTGGTGGAATTCCAGACTGAAGTTGTTTTGTTGAAGATGTGAAACGCGGAAAAGTTTAATTTGAGAATCTGAAATTTGTATTGATCAGTTGTAACTTTATTGGAACTTAGTTTCAAAAGCAGCACTGCTAGAATCACGAAACGAAAAGAAAAAAATAAGGATTAATAAATTTTTCATTTGAATGGAGATGGAAAAAATAGTAAGTTTCATTTTTTGCTATGAATAAATTCTCAACAATAATATCAAAGGAATGTTTTACATTTCCGTATTATTTATATTATATTGATTTGTTATGTACTATACACATAAGTATAGTATTCCTGTAACAAGTTGTTAATAAAACTTTGTTGTTGAAATCCTATGTTTCATTAAAAGAGTTTTGCCTCCGGATACACCTCCACAATATATACATAATATTTTCATAAGTTTTTATAAATATTTTCTAATGCATCGTTTGATGCAATTCACAACGAATTAAAACGAATATAATTTTTTTTCCTTTGATCTCCATTTGTGAATTTTAGCTTTTAATAGATTTACATCTGCAACCGTGCACATACTTCTATTTGAAATTTCATCCTAAACTTCATCCCCCCATTATTAGTACTCAGAGTTATTTAGTTTTTCTTTTCTGCATTTCGTTCTATAGCAATCAGAAAAACGATGCAAGGGAAAAGACAGATTTTTCACAAAATATGTAAGAAATAAACGGGATATGATTCCGACAGGACACACATATATACACATGGTGATTAGTTGAATGTCGCCGAGAATTCTGATGTCTAGTAGTAGAGAGAGAGAGAGAGTAGAAAATGTTTCAGTATACAAACCAAATTTATTGATCTGCAATGAAGAAGGAGAAACAAAAATAATTCGTTACAACTTTAAACGAGACAGTATTCGGAAAACATTGTTACGTTTGGAAGACCAAACCTTGAAGTACCCCAAACCCACAAAAACATAAATATAATTTTTTTCTCCTAGCCAACAGCTCACATACGTAAAATATTAACACCAACATCCTCCGAACTTCACCAATTCCCATGCAAATACACACCGCCGAGCGCCACCTCGCATGCAGATGTTCCAATACGTCTCGATAATCCGGGCTCGCGGTCCAGGGGCGCCTGCTCTGGCGCGGAATGCGGCCGTGATCTGCGCCGCGCGGCCTCCTAAATCAGGATATTGCATTGCGATCTGTGGCGCTCTCACCAGGAGACCCACCCTCCCCTCCCCTCCCCGCCCCACCTCTTCCCGCCGCGCCGTGCCCTCTTCGGCCCGACCCAACCCGCATCACCTCCCTCAGACGATCCCACCCGTCATGTCCCTCCCCGCCACGCCCCTCTCCACATTCTCAGCCCCTCCCCGACACGCACCGCCCCGCCACTCCACGCCATTTCCCGCCCCGCCGAGCTCAGGCCCACCAATCCGGCCCACCCCACTCACGCGTCTCCAAGTCACTCCACACCCCGCCACTCCGCGCCCCTCCCTGCACCGTCGTGACAGCTCGCCTGCTACGTAATTCGCGCGTCGCGCGTTGATCACCACGTGGCATTGTGGGGGGGGGAGGTAGAGGCAGTGATGGCTGCGGCAGCGGTGACGATAGGAATGGTGGTGGCGGTTGTGTGCACGGCAGCTGTAGCGGCAGTAATGGCGGTAATGGTGACGGTGGCGGCGGTGGCGCCGGGGGGGGGGCGGTGGTGACGGTGTCAACCTAGACGAAGGTGGTGGCAGTGGTGACGGGGCGGTGCCGGTGTCGAGGGGTGGGGTGGGGTGGGAATGGTGGCGGTGGGGGGCGATGTCGGGAGCAGTGGTGGGGGCGGGGCGGGACATGTGGGGACAGGGATGATGGCGGGGACGGGGCGGTGTGCGGGCGGTGGCGGATGGAGACTCGTGGTCGAGGCGGGGTCGGTGCTGGATGAGGCGGGGCGGGGACGGGGCTGGATGAGGCGGAGCGGGGACGGAGCAGGGCGAGGGCGGTGCGGGGACGGGCGGGTGAGACGGGCGGGGCGGGGGGCGTGGCGGGGCGGTGGTGGGGTCGGGAACGGTGGCAGTGGTGGGGCGGGGACGGAGCAGTAGTGGGTGGGGGCGGGGCGGTGTGGGGTGGCGGATGGTGGGCGGGACGGTGGTGGGCACGCGGCGGGAACAGGGCGGGGATGGGACGGGGACGGGGTGGAGGTGGTGGCGGGGACAGGCACGGTGGCGGGGAGGAGGGCTGGGGGAGGCAAGGGGGCGGCGGAGGCGACGACGTTAGAGGCGGCAGCGGTCGGCGCGCGCGTGTAACTCAGGATATCGCACTGCGCGCTCAGGCTGAGCCGCGCGGGGCCTGGCGGGGCGGCGCGCCGCCGAACGGGTTCCTTAATGAGGGCGCGGATTCGCTTTTTGCTCGCCCATGGGCCCCATGCGGTGCTCGCCCCGCGCGCGCCAAGAGCGCGCCTTCAGACGACGATTAACGAGCTCAAGTACTGCTTACTTCCAATACTTGAAGCATCGATCAGATTTTTAACATGCGGTAGTGAAAGCCGAAAATCGATATAATCATAACACGCTGCTAGTCATTTCCAGTACAGACTCTGATAATTATTAATTTAGCGAATTAATTACCATTTCAAGACTAGTACTTTAAACCAAGTAATGTTGAGTGATTGATTTATTCGTATTTCCGGGCGCGTCAACTGCTTTGGTCGTTAGTCCCTCAAGTGTAGTGCATGTTTTTCTCTCGGGAAATGACTCTCTCGGGAAAATTCTCTCGGATGGTGAGATCCGGCGCCGACCTACCGTCGGCTAGTGGTTTCCCCCAACCAGGACCCTCCCACCAGCGGGGCACCGCCCCAGCTGGGACAAGCTCTAAGCTCCCGACTGGTCTCCCGGGATATTTGGTAGTGTAGTGCATGTTAGTGTAAGTGTGTGTGTGTAAGGGGAGAAGATAGGGCAAGGAAGAGGAAGGAAAGATCGCGCGCGGTCCGTTTGGTAGGGTACTGCTCCGGCATTCACCTGGTGTTCATCGGAGAAACCACAGAAAACTACCGATCAGAGCAGCCGGCCGCTAGAATTCTCCTCCAGACAGCGACAGAATTCGATCTAGCTTTTCAGCTGTGTCGAAAATCCTGCCGCCGTCGGGACTCGAACCTAGGATCTCCCGGTCTGCGGAGCTGTAGTGACATCAGTTGATGCACTGAGCTACCGCTCCCGGTCCAAATAATGTTTATTTGATCTACACACACAGCATTTTTTCAAAGAAGAATCTTCCTCATCCAAATATTTTACTGGGCTGTTTACATATTCCTGCATACTATTTTTCATAACTTATGAATGTTTTTGAATATAGTTTTATTTAATGAATTTTCAATTTAAGTGAAAAGAATATTAACGGAATATAAATGAGAATTAAATACAACATGTATAATGTATTGAATAAATTGTTGAAATACCATTTAATACGTACAGGGCAATGTTCATTTTGTGAATTTGAATGTGAGAGTACATATCGTTTTCTGCTTTTTAACATATACGTTTTATCTACAAAACCGAGGTATCAATACCTATTTTTTTATCTACGATATTGATACTGTTTGTGGTTGGTGCTAATTCTGAATTGTAAATCCAATCATATGCCTTTCCATTGACGTTTTCCGTAAAGTTTCTCTTTCATTACACTGGTTGTATACAGGTGTTCATTTTCATGAAACTTAGACAAATATTTATTGTTTTCAATTTCAGGCAACACCGGAACTAAATTTGAAACTACATCAAGAAATTGATCAACTGAAATATCTATTTTCTTGATATACGAATTTAATTTTTGTTCTTTATTTCTTCTCCTTCGAAAGTTGCTTTTGCTACTGGCCTAATACCAAAATGGTGGCTTTTCGAGTCCATTCGTGCTTCCGGCGATAAAGCATACGCGCGTGACTGGAATTTTTACATCGCTTATGGGTCTGGGCGAAACAATGTTATAAAGGTATAAAATTTATAGCAATGGGTTTTTTAATAAAGTATGCCAAAGTACCTGTACGGTTCGTAGATGGGTAGATTTGAAAGATTCGAAGTTATAATTTCCCCGGAGAATGCAAGCGCAGTGAAAATAACGAACTATGTACGTTTTTAGAAATGAAATTCTTCATCGGATCATACTACAGCCCCTGTCACAAATGTTTGCTTCTTGATTGTGTAATCTTCTTAACGCGAGTGTGTCCATAACACGAAACGCACTGAAGGATGTCCACTGCGGGATTCAAATTTCCAAAAGAAGTATCGAGTGCTTTGTGGGCATTTTTTACATTTCACCTTTTTCCATTTCCCATCTGATATGCATGATAAATGTCCATAGTTTTGCTTATTGCTCAATAAGCCCCTTCAACCTAGTTCCTTCATCTGCTATCGCCGAAGTCCTCGTCCCGTATATAAAACTCGCGAAACTGCAGAGAAGAGAATATCAACAACATTCCTGACGAATCGTTGGAGCTCAAGGAGAATGACAGTCGACACACAGTTCACTTTCCTGAACAATTAATGAGTGATTAACTATTTTAGTTGATTTTACGAGATATGTGATGGTCTGTTATCACCTTCCTCACTACCGTCTTAAGCTGATAATAACTGTTCCTTAGAGAACGTTCACACATTTGAGATATGTGGCAGGTACGTATACCGGCTGGCTCGTCCACACAAACATGAGCATCTACAGCCACAAGCCCGCAGGTCAAACTGTACCAAAAAGCGTCTTATTTTCTTCTGAATACGGATTGATTGTATCTGGAACCCGTGTGTGCAAAAATATGTTCTGGTTAAGTTTTGTTAAACCTCTGTAGAGACAAGGAAAGCTATACCTCGTCCGAACAAGAGCGAGCAATGCAGTAGGTAGGTAAAGGGATGAAGAAACACGCCAGAAGGAAACCCGTAACATAAAGTTCACTCATTCCAAATGTCTGATAGGCTGAGTTGGCTCAGGGCATTAACTAAAGTCACTTCAGTGTCTCTGACCGGAAGGTCCCGGGGTCTTCGAACACAACCACGCAAATACCGAAGCAGAACTCTAACAAACTACCCACGGACTGCGAGATAATCTTTTCTTCCTCTTCCTCACCTTATTCTCACTCTTTACTTATACACCCACCATTAATAATCAATTACCCAATAATGATTATACACCAACACTTACATGCGCCACATTTGTCATGACACTAGTCAGGAGCCACCTCCCCTGATAGAAACATGCATTACACTTACGGGATAACTAACCATAGCCGTTGACGCGCGAGGAAACACGAAGCAATCAAACAACCCTGTGAGACCACGCCCCTTTATGCGGGTTCGAATCTGCCACCCTAGGGCAGCCATGATACAATACACGCTGCGCGATTAAATAAATACTTAAATAAATCCGTAAATAAATTCATAAATAGACACATATATGAATTCATAAATGAATTCATAAATAAGTTCATAAATAAGTTCATAAATATATCCGTAAATAAATCCGTGAATAAATCCGTAAATAAATTCGTAAAAACGTTCGTAAATAAATTTATAAATAAATTCGTAAATAAATTCATAAATAAATTCGTAAATAAATTTATAAATAAATTCGTAAATAAATTCGTAAATAAATTCATAAATAAATCCGTAAATAAATCCGTAAATAAATTCGTAAAGACATTCCTAAATAATTCGGCCTGCGCGCTTGGGGTCGATGAGCCAGAGGGCGCCCTCGGTAAAAGCTCCGTAAGTGTACGATGCGACTCGGTGCAGGCACTCGCCAGGGCGCTGCAAATGCTAATGCGCGCTTCGGGCGGCAGGGGCGCTCGTTTCACGGGCGCTGCCCGCGGCGAGGCGGTGACGCCCCCTGGCAGTCGCCGCAAAGACGCCTCATTTATTTATGAATTTTTTAATGAATTTATTTATGAATGTTTTTACGAATTTATTTATAAATTTATTTACGAATTTATTTATGAATTTTTTAATGCATTTTTTATTGAATTTATTTATGAATTTATTTATGAATTTATTTATGAATTTATTTATGAATTTATTCATGAATTTATTTATGAATGTTTTTACCAATTTATTTACGAGTTTATTTGCGGATTTATTTACGAATTTATTTATGAATTCATTTATTTATTTATGTATTAATTTATGAATTTATTTAAGCATTTATTTACATATTCATTCATGTATTTATTTGTCCTTATTTATGTATTCATTTATGAATATATTTATGTTGTTATTTATTTATTTGTTTCGTCAAAACAGTCAAAAACTGTGCGTGGCATTATTGCTGGTTTTCTTAAATTTCGGAATCACTTTCACAGCTAGAAATATTAGCTGTCACGTAATAAAAGCTATTTGCCTCCGCAAACGAGTTACAAATGCTATTAGGTTTTATGTGATGTTCATCCCAGTACCTGTAGAGATAGTAAGGTATGCTTTTACGAAACATCGTATTAAATAACATTAACACCCTGGAGTCTTAATAGTCCTCTAAGACCGTTCTTTTCTCTTTTATTATTATTATTATTGTTATTATTATTATTATTATTACTATTGTTATTACCATTATCATCATCATCATTAGTACCTAAATGACCTGTTGGAAAGGGAGAACACAGAAACGACGGGCAACGATGAGACTATTTGATTTGCAACTTAGTGTAACATTTTGCTATCAGTTCCTCTTCCTGAAATTGAACTCGGTAGCCTGCAATTTACATACTTTCAATTAGAACTTGCACATTTCATTCGTTAAAATTCTAGCAAAAAGTTACATATATCTCCAACTACATGTTAATCTCAACTTGCAAGGGTGCAAAGTCATCGAAAATAATTAATAGTGTTACCATGCAATTAAGAGATCATTTCGTTTTTAAGACAGTATTATTTACAATAAAGTTATTTTTGCCTTCTTTTAATGTTATTTGTCTATAAAAATATGCTACTTTAATTTTAAACAATGGTCTTTGTCATTTTAATTTAAAATATCATCATATTGTTTATCTACATATTCGCGAATACAAAACCACTAACACAGTGAACTAGTAAGCGTAGTGATTTTATCCCTCTGAGACCCGTGCTCCAATTCCCGGCCACTCCAATTAGAGCTTCTGGTGGACAAAGCGAGTTAATCAAACTTTTATTTCCCAAACACGAACAAAAATTAGAAGACAAATGACATGCCACGAAGTTATTTGAATATAAAAAATAAATAATAATTACGATTTGTCAATTTATTTATCTTTTTCAAACATACATTGTATGTTAGCTAGTATTTTTTTAATTCGTAATTCTGTGTTTCAATTTTTGGTCGCTCTTATTCGGTGTATGTTTATGAACGACACTCAGAAATGTTAACATTCGTTCATCAAAATGAAATGAAAACAAAAAGCATCGCTGGGTCTGCAAATAAGGAACATTAAAACAATATTGTGAAACGAATTTTCTGATTTAAACTGAATAGCCCTCTCCATGTGTTTTGATTCACATGGACCTGAAAGAGATTATTACAACACAAATGTCAACGCTGGTAAATGCAAGGGATTAAAAATATGTGATATTTCGTGGGATAAAATTAATTAGTAAAATGTCACGAAACGAAAATAGTCAAACTAGTGGGATTTGATTTTAGTCAAGGATACACTAGAGGTGCAACAAAAGCACATACTTCCTCTAATTATTGGAAATAGTGCCTAATATTGAAATACACTATTGATTTTAGAATGGAAGAAATTATAATTTCTCTCAAACTAAAAACTCAGTTACAATTTGAAAAAGTTCAATTCAACCAATCCAAACGAAGCGCCTATGGTGCAAATCTGTGATTGTTTCCATAGCCAAGAAAAGTAGCAATTTCTAACTTTTAAAAATGAAACAACCATGAATACATTTAATTGTTAGAGTATTTGCAACACATTATGCGGAAAAGCAAAAATAATTTTACACAAGCTATCTTTAATTACATCGAAATGAGCTAACAATTTCTAAATACCATAATCAGCGATCAAATCTTCTTAAATAAAAGAAATGTATTTTGGTTCTACGTTAAATTTGTACTTTCATTCAAACTATTTCCTTTTGCAAGACTTTTATCTATATCATACGAACATCACCACCGGCAACAATGAGAAGCATTCAAATACGATTTGAATTTGTCGTGTTTGCGAATCGACTGTGTATCATAGGAAGCGCAGAAAATTCTAATTTATCATTTAGAATTTTTTAAAATTTTCGAACATAAAGAGAGCGCCTCGAAAATGGTACCAGCACCATTTTGTTCATCGTTCTTTGCTATATTCGTGCAAAGATTTAAAGCAAACATTTGGATCTGTTCCTGAAAAAACATTTTATTTCAGATTTAAAAATTGCCCATGTAAAATTGCGAAAAAATACTCACAATTTCGAAACATTCGTCGTGTCCTTATTTAAAGATGTTTCTGATGAACACCTTTCATTGAGAAAAAAATCATCTTCATAATTGTGGTTGTAGGAAGGTGCCGAAAATTCAATTTTCAAAAAAATCAGTGATTTCAGTGAAAATTAGATCTGCACAATTCTCTTAAGCGTTCTTCACGCTTTTCGAGGGCAAAATGTATTAAAAAATGTATTGCCATTTTGTTGAAAATTTTGAAAATGTAAACTTCCTCTCATAATTAAAACATTTTATCATCCAAAAATTCAAGAGCCCAAGACATCAGTCAGCTGGGGAGTGGTTGGGGAGTATCAATGTTGATGAAAATCCTGCGTACGGTTTAGTCGCTAGCGTTGTTCACAGCCAGACGGACAGACATGTTGCCGTCAATCGATTTTTCGGTATTAAGGACCCACAAAGCATGGATTCTGACTACACTGTTTCAGGAAGTTATTTACTATACACTATAGAGACAAAATGTTTTCCCTTTTTCGTTACCAGGACCCGGCAATAAGAGTTTTTGTACTGAAAATTCGCCGTTTTTTCCCTGCAGCATTACAATGCTATCTCTTTACTGTGAAAGCCGTAGCAAGAAAGTAAAAATAATGAAAATAAATCGAAATGTGGAAATGTATTTCCATGACATTATTACGACAAAAAGGGGAAAAATATGAAAAACAAACAGAGAAATATGAAAATGCAAGAAGAATACAAAAAGCAATTCAATGAATCTCAGCTTTTAGATGATAAAATTATAAAGTGTTATAGATAGACGTGTGCATTTTGTTTTTTCAAATCTTCAAGCTTCTGGA
>BLKR01001705.1:81281-201281 GCA_011170035.1 Teleogryllus occipitalis | reverse complement strand
TTCCTTATTATAAAGCATGACGACTAAAGGGAAATTGTTCACTCTAGGAAAACCATTATACATGCGTTTCTACAATGCAACTAAACGTGCTTTAAAGAGGAAAATACTCACGAAATGTGGCTAGTACACGTTGGAAAGTACAACGTATCCTTAAGTGTGAGAATTAGTTGTCACTGTATGGTGAAGCGATATTTAAAAATTTCTAACGAAATGTGTTTTCTGAATCGTAGAATTTACAATTGTTTCGATTTCCAAGAAATTATTTTACGAAGAATTACACAACATAAGCTTACTCTGTATCTATCTGGCATTGCCAAATGTCAGCGGAAAGAGTGATTATCTGCTTACAAGTTCTTAGAAGAAAGACAAGTAAGGGAGGCAATTTCTTGTCCGACCTCGAAGAATCTTGGAACTAATCATCACTTGCGGTTTTCGTTCGGAACGTTCTTTAGACAGACAACGAATACGATAAGTCAACCACTTAATCTGATCAGGGAGGGGCCACGAATTCATACTAACTGGGTGTTACACAACAACGCATTTCCCATTCCCGTCAGTCGAGTCACAAACGGACGCCTGAGTGACGTCACTTCGCCAGGGGCGACATCGCCATAACAAATGCCGCACGCGGAGCGCAGCGCCCACTCGACGAAGCGGCGAACTACGCAAAAAGACAAACGCCGCGTTGGTGAACCCGCTGTGGTCGGCGGGGCGTCGGCCACCTCCGGCCGCGGCCGCCGAAGACAAATGAAGAGCCACGAATTAACGACCAGAGCGGTCCTCGAGCAGTGAATCACACTGGGATAGCGATGGTCTGTCTGAGGACAGAGCGAGCCGTATGGACGCTAGCGAATACGTACTACGTACGTTGTTTGATTGATTGTCAGGATTGATTGTTGATTGTCAGGGTGCGTCAATACCGGTAGCGGTAGCTTAGCGGATCAACTGATGTGTCTGAAGCGCCTCTGACCGGGAGGTCCTCGGTTCCCATTCCCCACGGCGGTAGGATTTTCGACACTAGCTTGTCAGCTACGTCGAATTCAGTCGCTGTCTGGAGAAGAATTCTAGCGGTCGGCTGCTCTGATCGGTAGTTTTCCGTGGTTTCTCCGATCAACACCAGGCGAATGCCGGAGCAGTACCCTACCAAACGGGCCACGGACCGCGCGCGATCTGTCCTTCCTCTTCCTTGTCCTATCCTCTCCCCTTACACACACACACTTACTCTAACATGCACTACACTACCACATATTCCGGGAGGCCGGTCGGGAGCTTAGAGCTTGTCTCGTCTGGAGCGGTGCCCCGCTGGTGGGAGAGTCCTGGTTAGGGGGAAACCCAACTAGCTGACGGTAGCTCCGCGCCGGATCTCGCCATTCAGCGGGGGAAGATCACCGCCATCTCCCGATAAAAACATGTACTACACTAACGGGACTAATGACCGAAGCAGTTGACGCGCCCAGAAACACGAAAAAAATCAAATCAGGGTGCGTCAACTGCTATGGTCATTAGTCCCGTTAGTGTAGTGCTTGTTTTATTGCAGGAAGTTGCTGTTTTCTTCCCCGTTGGATAGCGAGATCGAACGCTGACCTATACGTCCACCGGCTTGGGAGGTTTTCCCGCTACAGGTATCTCCCAATAACGGGGCACCGCCACACTTGTGCCAGCTCTAATCTTCCGACAGGTCTCCCGACTTGTGTGGTAGTGTAGTGCATGTATTTGTAAGTCCGCGTAAGTGAGGGGGCGTAAGTAAGGAAACGGAAGAAAATGGAAAGATCACGGACCTGTCTGTGACGTATTTGTTAGGCTCCAGCATTCGGTGTTTTCATCGGAGAATCGACGGGAAAATACCGATCAGTGTATTGCCGGCCGCAAGAATTCTTCTCCCGACAGAGGCTGACTTGGACCTAATTCAGTAGCTATGGTCGAAAGCCTTGCCACTACCGGGTCTCGAACCCTAGGACCTCTCGGCCAGGACATTAGTTGATACCCTGAGCCACCTCATCTGGTGAATTCGTAGATAAAGGATAACTTATGATAGACACCGATTTGAGAAATTAGAGGTGGAAAAAAGGGAAACTGACTCGTATGTAATCGAATGAATGTGTACGTTATTGCAGGAGAGCAGATAATAATAATAAGTCAATGTTCAAATGTACAAATTGTTTTATTTGTTTTCAGAAAAAAGAGAATGACCAAGTAAGCATTGTGCATTGGACAATGTAATACATTGAAAAGATCAATGGCTGACAAAACAAGTGTTTCATTAGGAAAAAATGAGAGAAGTAGAAAACATTTCTTTTTATATAGAAGACAAAAATACGTATCTTGGACGTATTTTGTGAAACATAATTTTTTGTACATTTACTCTTTGAATTTCCAACATAATATTGTCAAACAACAGGCTCTAGCGTCCAGTAGCTTCCAGACTTGAGAGGCCTCACAATATGAATATTATTGACATCACGAATAGAACACATTAAATTGAAATTTCATCCCTACTAATGTACAAGTGTGGGGTAAAGATTTAAAATAATACATAATTAAAGAAAATCATCAAATCTGCCACTGAACGCTTCATGTTACCAATTTGCGAGTCTGTGGCAAAACAGGCAGATATAAACTTTTTGAAAACATTAATTAGGAATCAAGTGTAAATGAATGTAATGAATGAAGCAAATTTAGTACATGCTTAATGATGCATTAAAATTAACATTACCGGCAAAGAAACGTATTTAGGTACCTCTTACAAGAGAAATTTCGGAAAAAGAAAATTAATTGAAATATATTTTAAAATGTTATTTTTATTTAAATTATTGCACGAAAAAATTCAAACTTGGCAGCAACGTTGTGCTTAAAGTGTTTTGGCTTCTCCCACTGTAACTATTCTGACCTGAGATTTAATCTTCAAAATATCTGTACGTACCTACCCACACTAAGATATACTGACATTTTTATGTGCATTATTTCCCATGAATAATGTAGTATATAGTAAACAGAAATAACTGAAAAACTTTTAAGATCCAAATTACTTGTACATTTTTTGCATATTTCCAGCCATAGAGATGGATTTAAACACATTCACCATAGGATGCGCTTCAGAATTATAGCACATGGAAATTTCTGGGAAAATATTTAAAACCACGAAATGATTTAAAAAATGAATTTTGTAATGAAATGAAAAATTTAAATGAAATATTTAAAATAATGAAATGTTTTACTCGTAACAGTAAAGCATAAAATATATTAAAAAGGATATTCTTATGGTTCGAAAATCAAAATGATGGAGGGGAGGAAAAGAGTTTTGATCAAGAATGTAAAGCGAAATGCTCCGAGTCTTTTACTTAAAAAGGATTAAGAAGATCAACGCACACACAAACATGTGGAAGCTAGAAAGAAAAGAACAGAACCGTAGGATTAAGTAAAAATGTCCGATAGGGTTGCACAAGCGACAGACGTAACGAGGTCACGTCGTAAGATGTAACAGATAGAAGGCAGGTCAAGCTGGCTATTCAACGCTTTTGCTCTGTGCAGTGACCATCGAAAGACAAGCTGTGCTGAGTGTTGGGACCGAGCCAGAAGCCAGGGCGATACCTGCAAAAGTAGGGCGCGGTACTTTAGAGAAACTCCGGGAATTCAAACTTCAATGGCAGAAATAAGAATGAACATTCGCCAGCTAAAATGGCATCGTACGTTTTATCTCTGAGAAAGGAAGTGAGAAACTTTCCCATTCCAGAAGATGGATCATCGAACTCAAAGTATCCGTATTTTTTCACAATATGCCTGCATTTTTGTACCCACAATTTATGAGATTTTCAAACGAGGATGCAAGTCAGAATGTTGGAAAAAATTATTAGCGCTTTTTCCCCAAGAGAATATTTTTTTGAAAATGAGATAACAACAAATAATTAACATTGTAGTGTAACTAATCATTTGGCATCTTTGATACAAAAATAACAAAAGTATGAGTGTGTCATATACTGAAAATGAATTGTGGTTTGTAAAACGAACAAGTTATGACACGATTTACTGATATGGAATGCAAATAAAATTACTTCAAGTTTACACTATAGACAGAATACGATTTAATATTTACACTATATGTAGTACATTCCTTTCCCTGTATAATAGATTGTGATAAATGCCCGAGAACGTCGAGTTATTTCGATAATATTATAACATTCATAAAAACGTTGAAGTAAATAAAATATCAAACTATTAATGAACATGTTTAAAAAGTATAATCTAATATAATTATTTATTGTTTGGAAACATTCCAGAGAAGCTTAATGCAGTTGTTCACTCTCAAGAAAAACAATATTTAAGTGAAGTCGTATAGTAATAAAGTGTGTTACAATGTGTTTTTGGTAAGAGTTAGTGATCCCGTCATAGCAGAACAAAAAGTACATTATTTCCTGCATATTGTGGACGTCGGTATAAGAACGTGTATAAATTCTTCAGTCGTCTTGAGTGAGGTCAGCAACCCGGCATGCATATGTGCTTAGCGGGCAGTAGTTCTCGGGCGTCTTCTGAAAATAAGCTTGACAAGCATGAAATATATGTATCCAAAGACCCTCTTTAAAGTGAGCAGTGTATTTCATAACACGAATACTAATGCAAATAATTATTGTGTACACTTGTGATAATTTGTTTATTAACGTGTATTTTTTTATACTTCAAACGTATTATAGTTTGTATCCGGTTAAGAAAATGCCTTATGTAATTGAATAAACCATTTTTTCGAGATATTACTTATTTAAATCGTTATATATTTTATCAATGTATATTGTAACATGCATAATGAATCATGGCGATTCTTCAGGAAAACTTTGTTCGTAGGAAATGTCAGGACAGGATATTCAAAGGACATTAACCCAAGAAAACCACATTAACTTGAAAGAAGAATGTTCACGTGCTGGAACCACCACATCTACCGCTGCAATAAATATCCAAAGAACGTGTCTGTGAACACCTTCGCAGGTGAACAGCAACAGGACGGTATGGACTAACCGAGATGCCATTGAATACGACGGCAATAGTTCAGTGACGGTGTTAAATCTGTCGATAGGAGACAAAGATTCCTCCCAATAAATAACGATCACAAGGAAATAAATATGCTGGACGTATGGAGGGGCAAATAACGGAAAGTGGAGGTGTTTCTTCCACTTCTCAAGACGTTTTGGTGAACAAACACCCCCAATTCCGAATCATTTTATATTACGGAAAAATATTGTTGAAACTAGGTATTTAAATTCCATTGTTTCGAGTTATAATATATGTATGTAATATTTAGATAATGTATGTTTGTGTTTGTATATAAATATTCCAAACCTTCATAAACCCAAAGCAATAATATGGAATGTGGAGTAAACTTTTTATAAAAAAAAATGAATTTGACATGAAACCGGTAGAATCATATGACGGTACTCGTACATCGCAGATGAAGTGTAGATTACGTGTACAGAGACATTTATTCAGATAAGTGAATATAAAAAACTATATATTAGAAAGAAATATACGAGAGGTAAGAACGTGTGTTCTTACAGCTCTGAACAATTTAATTTGACCGGATATAATAAAACCTTAATCACGTAATTTTAATAATTTGTGATATGTTTCTAAAAATTATTTCCATTATCCTGGACTTTCTGTTCTGGGTAGTTATGTTTATTTTTCGGTTTTTATTAACACTTGCGATACTCTGAAATTATTAGAATTCTTCTCTAATAATCTGTATCAATTTGATATTTTATAAGTTGTGGGTTTGAGAAAGTTGGCGAGACAGAATGAGATATGGCAATGTAGCCTCCGAATCCACTCAGTTCAAATTACGAAATGGACCCTTGCCACTCCCAAACGTCACCATTGACCTTATCTTCATCAGTATCTCCATTTTCAATTTCATCAACATGTCGCCACTCATTGTCTCCAATTTCCTTCGTGATTCGATTCCTCCGAATCTTCTGATTCGCCATCACCTCCATTGGACTACACATTTGTCAACAACGCTACTCCATTTCCGCAACTGTTAGCACTTTCACTTTCGCCAGCACTTACGCTTTGGCCTGCTCCTTCCCCTCAGATTCCGCTTTCGTTTCCATCTCATTTTCTGCTTCCCATTCACCTATGAGTTCTCTACCATTTTCCTCTTAACCATCGATTGCATCTCCTCACGCTGTTTGATTTTCTGTCTCCGCTTCCACCACCTCCACTAAACCAATTTCCTCTGGCTTTGCCGTCAATTAAACAATTCATCTCTTCCGTCTCAAACTTATGGTTGAAGATCGCCCACTCTTCATCTGTTTCGTCTCCAACATATGGTTCACCGTCACCAACATTTCATTTCTTCCATCTCCAACATATGGTTCACCATCACCAACTCTTCATCCCTTCTGTCTTCAACGTATGGTGCCATCTTCACCACCACCCTCACATCTATTACCACTTTCACTTCCACCTGGACTGCAACCCTAACTCCCACGTTCTCAATAGCTTTTCTGTTCTGCGGTTGCTTCCACCTTGAAATACCTAATTCTCTGTCGCTTGTACTGTCGCCGGCACGGCGCGCCGTCGACACGGGCGAGTGGGCGGTGGGGGCGGCGGAGGCGTCGGGGGCGTCGGGGGCGTCGGGGGCGGCCGGGGTGTCGGGGGCAGCGGGGGCAGCGGGGGTGGTGGGGGCGTCGGGGGCGTCGGGGCGTCGGGGCGTCGGGGGCGTCGGGGGCGTCGTGGCCGGGGCGGCGGGGGCGGCGGGCCCGGCGGGCCTGGCGGGCTCGGCGGGGGGGCGGCGGGGGCGGCGGGGTCGGGGCGGGGGGCGTCGACACCCTGGCGGGCGGTGGCGAATGCCACGGATGCCTGCGCCCCTCAAAAACGCATACCTCGCGCTCCGTCGGCCCGAACCACCTTCTCCTCCGCATCCGGCCGCGCTCGGCTCCACAGCCGCCCACGCCCCTTCTCAACGTCGAAGCCCCGCGCGTTCGCCGTTACTCCACGTCAGTGGGTGTCCGCCGCCCACCTGTGGCTCGTGCGTATGCTGCTCTCCCGGCAGCGTTTCCGATTCTTTTCGCTTCGGTTTCCTGTCAATACGTGACGCTAGTCTTGCCCAATTGTTTTGTACATTACAGTGCTGTTTAAAGCCTTAAGTGAACACAGCAATGATGGTTTCAATGATTAACAAATAAATTTCTAGTTTTTTACATTTTATGATCTCTTATAAGAAGATATATGGATTTATAACTATCAAGTCTTTGATAGTTTACATGTAGTTAAAGTTCACTGACAGTTTTCTGTTTTGATTAGTCCCTTCTACTACTATTCTACTACCCTAACCTACAACTACCTTACTACTTTATTCATATGATTGTGCCAAACATACACTAAGTTTATTAAAAATAAATTTTACATTGTAACAAACAGTATTCGGAAAGCCTTCAGGTTTACTAAAACAGTATTCAATCCTAAACCACATTACCCCTTGAGCATATCTTTGGAGGAGATACCAGGACAACTTCATGGAACATGTCTAGGTAGTTTACAACAAACAAAAGTAGAAAAAAAGGAATTATTACTATCACTTTTGAGCAGTGAAATACTGTGTATCCTGTCGATGCTCCACTCATTGCAGAACAGGCAGGTGGCGGCCGCTTTCGTCACAGGAGGTAAAAAACGTCATAACAGGTACTATACATATTTATCGCGAACAACAGATATCAAAGGATTTCATTACATTAAATTAATTGACGATTCTAAAAGAGTTCTGGCTTTTTTCGGTACTGTATTTTTATTTGCATAAATTTCATTAATAACATTTACATGTTCTGGATCAAATTTTCGATATCCTCGTCTATATAGAAAATAATTCCAATATTCAACACAAATATTACTAAAAATAAATATCAAATATTGAAAGAATAAGTATGACGCAGGCTGGATTTAAAAATAGACGCGTTATGTATTTTTTTACTTTTCCTTCCGTCAAACGATTGTTAAATTAACTTTGGGAAAAGATGGTAGTTCATTAAGCTTTTTTAATAATTCTTACGTCACTGAGCTTGAGCTTCATTAAATGGATGTTTTGTATACGACACTCAAAATAAGTTAATGCATGAATTTTATGTTACATGTGACAGCAAACTCATAAAGTGTGTCCAGGCATCCATGAATTTCTTGCTCTATCTTCCTCTCACCCTCTAATTCTTTCCTGTCCTTTCCAGTGTACTCCACCATTGTAATGAGCTGCCATGTTCGTGACGACATGCATCGGGAAACGGTGGCAGTTTCCTTTTGGATATCTTAAGCTGCAAGCTGATTTGATGGACACGTCCCTGGAGACATCAATTTGAGCGCCAGCAACGGAAAATCAGTTCACTTCGTTCTTCATGAAGATTTACTATAGTGAGCTGTAATATTTCAGTATGTGTTTGAGATGGCGATAATTTCCAATTTTATCGAAGATGTGAATGTTGCATCTTCAGAGTTGTTTGACAGAAGGTGAATCAGATTTAGTAGAGTTTTAATAGAACATGTATGTATGTACTTTGCTACCACAGCTCTTTACGAGCTAAGGCCTTCCAGCGAAGCACATTTATTACATTAATTATATTATATTACTTAACATATTTATTACATAGATGATAAACAACGAAAATTATTTTAACATACTTTAGCAATATTATTATTAATACTTCATCGTTGTTATAAATTGATATTTAAAAACATAAACTGACAATTAGCAAAATAGTCTATTTGCAACACGTGAATATAAAATGTACTCATTTAATATCTCTTTATATTACATTATTTTATTTGTCCTACGTGAATATTACATTCACCCCTATATATATCCATCAACTTAAACTTCGAATCAATGCAGCCAGAGCTCGCATCTGAGTGACGGCATCAGTTACCCTCGGGAGTGCACGAAAACATTCCCCCAAAAGATCCAGTAGAGATCCCAGCGCAGAGAAGAGTCGAACCCAGCGCACTCCCGTGGCGATCGTCAGGCAGCCATGAGCCACGTGCTCGCGTTACGCCGGAAGCAGAGGCCGCCATGGCAAGTACGAAGCGGCGGCGGTTAACGTCGTGGTGTCGGGGACGGTAGATGGCGGCGGTGGAAGCCATGACGGTTGTGGCGGTGGTGACGGTGTCGCTGGCGGCAGCGGCGGCGACGGTGCTGAGGGTAGTGGTGGTGAGGGTAGTGGTGGTGATGGTAGTGGTGGTGGCGGTGGTGGTAGTGGCGGCGGTGACCGCGGTGGCGGCGGTGGCGGCAGCGGTCGTGGTGATGGTGACACGCGGCGGTGGTGGCGATGGCAGTGGCGGGAGCTTTGGCAGTGGTGGTGGTGGTGGTAGTTGTGGCGGTGGTGGCGGTAGCGGTGGCAGCGAAGGGGGTGACGGCGGTGATGGTGGTGGCGGAAGTAGTAGTGACGGCGGTGACCGCGGTGGCGGTGGTAGCGGCACTGGCGGCGATGGCGGGGGTGGCGGCACTGGCGGTGGTGGCGGCACTGACGATGGTGGCGGCGGTGGCAGTGGTGGTGGCACTGGCGGTGGTGGCGGTAGTGGTGGCGGTGGCCGCGGTGGCGGCGGTGGTGGCGGTGGCGGAGGTTGCGGTGGCGGCAGCGTTGGTGGAGGCGGCGGCGGCGGAGCGGCGGGTGTGATGGTGGGTGGTGGTCGGTGGTGGAGGCGGTGGCGGTGGCAGTGCCAGAGCTGGTTGCGGCGGCGGTGGTGGTGGTTGTGGTTGGTGGCCGGTGGCAGAGGCGGTGGTGGTGGCGGTAGTAATACCAGTGGTGGTGGCGGCGGCGGTGGTGGCGGTGGTTGGTGGTCGGTGGTGGAGGCGGTGGCGGTGACAGTGCCAGGGGCGGTGGCTGCAACGTTAGTTGGTGGTCGTGGTGGGGGCGGTGGCGGTGCCAGGGACTATGGCAGCGGTGGCGGCGCGGGCGGCAGGGTTGGCAGTGGCAGTGACGGCGGCGCGGCGGGGCGGGGGCGGCGGCGACGCCGGCGCAGCTGCTCCGCGGGGAGCGGCCATAACCCTTCGCCCTCAAGTGCTCCACTCCCGACCGTTTCTGCCAGCGCAGCGTGGAGGCCACTCCCCCGCAATTGCCGTCTCGTTGGCGTCCATGTCCTTCTTCCTCCCTAACCTTCGGCCGTCTCGCTCCCGACCTACAAGACTGCCATTCTGCCTCGGCTTTCCCGTTCTCCCGGCGAGATCTTTTTGGCGGCTCTGATTTTACCTTCATGTTCTTTTTCGTCATTATCCTTACCTTACCTCCTATCCTCTCCTCGGTGGGTGAGGGGTTAGCTTACTGGCCTCTGAGTCCCCAGTGCACGTATTCGATTCCGGCCGAGGAACCCGGATTTTCGAAGGGCGGAAAATCCACATTAGCCATGTCACTCTTGTGGCATGTAAAAGAACCCTGGCAGGATGCCCGGAAAAATTAAATCCCTCCGACAACATCTCGCCCTAACGAGATCCCACTTTCTCCCAACCAGACAGCTCGGATATAGTTAACTGGGCCCGACATCCGGCGAAGAAAGTGAGAGTCAAATCCCAGGCGTAGACGGGACTGCCCACGGGGTGCGCCTGCTTAGATAAAAGTCCCCAGATCCGCGTCGGGGGTAGGCTTCGAAAGGAAGCCTGGGTCGGAACTCGGGTGCGGAACACTGCCTACGGGCAGTCTCCCCGCAAATTAACCCGTACGATAATAATTCGTAATAACCTCCTATTCTCCTCCTTGTCACTCGACTTGTCCTCTACAGCTCTCCTATTATCCCACCTCTCCGTTTCGTCTCCTTCTCCGTTTCAATACAACAGCCATAGCGGTAGATTTGGCTGTTGTCATAGCTATCCTGACTTCTCTATTTCCGATCACTTCTGTTGGGGCACAGAAACCAGTCTCCGTTTCGGTTGCGTCCATACTCTCCTTCTTCTCTTGATGTTTGTCCACGATGCTCCGATCTGCACGACTTCCATTGCTGCTCAGGCGTTGTCTGCCTCCTTGCCAATTCTCTGTGACGGATCTTAATCTAACCCATTGGTCCATTTCTGCCATGAGCTTCTATATCCATTTTACACGGTTCAGATTCTGACTACTGATTCTTGTTAAAAAAATATGACCAAACTCCACGAGTTTTGTATGACAAATGACGCATAATTCATTTTTCTGCACAAAATCCGTACAAGTTGATCACTGCGCTGCTGACGGCAATCTCCAACAGCACAACATCATGACGTGATCCTTTTGGGGTTACCTTTTAAAAGCTAGATTAGAGTTAAATGTTTAAATTACTGGAGATTGTGTTCTGCTTCTAAACCTAACGGTATCGCTTTCAGGTCAATAATCCTAAATTACACATTACTAGCATCATGAAACGTTTTTTAGCTGTAAATTTTAAACATAACGATTTTAACATTCAGAAATGCTAACATGATGTAATTGCAACACGTCATGTAACATTGGACTTCGTGAAACTAGGATTTCTCGCCATAAGAATTCAAAACAGTTTCATCCAAATTTCGTACAGTAGGTGTCACACGCCTGTTTACTATGTTTATTACATTATCATTACTTTCTGTACAAAATATGTAAATGAAAAGAAAGTACTTTATACTTGTGTTAATTTCTGGATAAAAATAGATGGAAATTGTAATGTGTAATATTTTTCTTCAAGTCCACTACATTTTACTAACACATTCTAGCTCAATACTTTCACGTATGTCCCCCTTTGCATTTCCTTACGACTCCACAAAATAAAAACACTTATGACCTTCCATGAAGCAATAGATATTATCTAGGTCTCTGCACCCTCTTTAACGATTCATCGCAGCCTGGTCCAAATGTCTACTTGAGAATATTGCTGCAAAGTTAGAGCCTTCACACTCAGTATCCTTCAAACGTCTCCCCGTTTCTGTCTCCTTCAAGGGAAACCTCAGCCTCCATTCGTATGTTCTATCGATGCGAGCACAACGTCGTCTTCTTCTCGATTCTCAATTCAGCGCTTTCAGGTTTCATTACGCCACAAACGAGCGACGTGTGGGCAACAAAAGAAGATCTCACTACGTGAGAAGAATTCTGGTTGAGGCAGAATCGGAGCAGATCGAAGGAAGAGTGCAGGGTTGTGAGCGGGAAACATCGAAACGATGTTGAAAGACGATGAGATCAAAACTGAAAGAAAAGAATGATATTTTACTCCTCGCCAAGAAAGCCCAAGACATCAAATGCAATGTGAAGAAAGTTTGATGAAATGCTTCACAAAACTTCTAAACATTAATTTCGTAAGAAGACTCGAATAATATCCTAATATTCTAAACATTAATTCGTTCTATTTATATTAGAAGAGGATACCAGAAGGGGCTCGAATCTATAGTACTGCACTTACATCACAGGAAACTGGATCTTGTGAGCTTTGAGAAGCTGAAATAATTTGCGCCAGAAAAGTATTTCCGCACCGAGAAGAATTAGGGACTCCTATTAAACATTGGATTTATGTTGGTAGCAACCTGATCACTTGTAAACAAGTAAAGGAAACAATACTTCTCGCATCTGTTATGATTGTGGTGAGTACGTAATGTACATTTTCGTTTATTACAAGCTGCAGCTCGTCCTACAAATATAATTTATGTTCCTATCACTCTCAGCACAAGGTGTCACTGTAGAGGGACTTTCCTGGCAAACTGTAGATACTTGGATGTATTTTTAATTACCACTTTACATTATGAAGACAAAAATCATCTTCGTGAAGTAAGTCATTATTCTCCTGGTGTAATACATTACAGACAAATTGTTATAATTGTGGGAAATAAAAATTCCTTTTTTAATGACAAAGAAGCAGATACTTCTTTTCATTAGTCGCTGTATTCCACCAATTTGTTTTAGATTACTGACTCTTAACCTAAAACTGATAAGAAAATCTGAGAGATTTCGAGTAAATTCCATGCACTTGTAGATTATTGGTAATCTAGAAACACAATCTCTGAGGGGGGATTTGCCATAACATATACATGTTCGAAAACCACACTTCTGTTAAGACCTTAAAAAAATCTACTCCACTCATACGATTTCCCATATGTTTGTTTCCATATACATTATTTTCCAAAAACTTTAGCAGGCTGAACAAAATAAGAAAGAACATCTAATGATACATTTTTTCTCAAGACTTTGCGTATTGAGGATGAACCAAAAATTGCGGAAGAGCTTTCCCGACAAACCTTTCTAGGGATGGGAAACGGATTGTCCCACATTTCAAAACATCTACCCTGATGATACAGCAATTGTTCCCACAGTCACTACAAAAGACATCGATGATTCTATAAAAATATCGATAGATAAAAGTTGATATTTTTAAACATCAATGTTTTCACGTTTTCGATATTTTGTTTGTAAGTGTAAAATTTCCATTATCACAATTGTTTAAGTTAAAATATAAAGTAATATCTCATAATAACCGATCTGTTTATGCGCTCGAACGTTTATGCCAACATCGAACACACTATCTTTCCCCTCAGAGATGACACCGACGCCCTCTTATTTTCTACGATTTCCTCATATTTGGCACACGAAGAGGCGGTCAACGTATGTGCATTAGGCGTATGAGCTACTCACTCCTTTTGCTCGCATCCGTCTACCGCGAAGTAAAGAAGCTCTGTCCCATTGAGATGATCCACAGCGGCCATGCTTTCAGGCAGTTTTAACTTCCCCTTTTTTATTTATTTATTTATTAATAAAAAGGCAATCGTCCTATAATACATATTATCACATACGTTGTAGAAAATGTAATATTATAGTATATAAGAACAAGAAAGTACATATATATGTATCCTATGCGTTTAGGTAACTATTTGAAGTCATTTTAACAAGAGTTTCTTCACTAGACTTATACAATTTTTATTGAACTACATATCTATTTTTAATTCATTTACTAATTTGCATATTTTCCATAATGGTGCAAAATAAAACTGATTTGTTTTCGCTAAAGGTGTTAATATTTAGGTGTTAATGTGTTAATGTTAGTTTTGATAATTGTTCTTACTATCTTTAGTTGTTCTACCAGTTAAATCTTAATTATAAATTAATAAATACGGTTCTTGCCAAAATAAATTCTCGTCCGGTCTGGAGGGCCGAGGTCCCTAAGCTGAAGGGTCCTAACTGCATCGGCTCGAAGGGTCACGGCCTCGCATCCCGCCTCGGAATGGATGTTTGTGTGTGTTCGTGTTGTTTATGTTCTTCCTGTAGTTAAAACAAGTGTGATTATAAGAGCAAGTTATTAAAAAGCAACCGTAAAAGAATTATTCTCTGCACGGACAATGCTAGATGATACTACACTTTTAAAAATATCGATTTTAGAAATATCATTGGTTTTGGGGAGATATATTATTATCATCTATGTTTTAATTTTGAGTATACATGTTTTCAAACAGCTATTTCTTTGTTAACGTCGCATCACTATTATCATTGGGTTGTTCAAACGTTGCATCTGTAGGTAGTATCTCCAAGATGGAATTCGGCAAGACCTTTTGCGTCATTCTCAGTCCTGCCGCTAGAGTCGGTTGATTTGCAGCACTGCTTGATACGGTCACCATAATACGACGCATTGCATCAGTAGCAAGAAAGACGCAAAAAGTCGTGCTGAATTCCATCTTGGAGATACTACCCACAGATGCCACATTCAAAAAACCGAAATATAGTGACCTGTAACCCAGGTGAAATGCAGCAGAGGAGGTCACTCGTGTGGCGACCCAACGCCTACGTCCTAACCTGTGGTTCACCGACGGTAGTAGGTCGTCACTGAAGTTGATGGGATTCATGCAGCTAATCTCTTTAATTACCATTTATAAAAAAATCTCACATAATCAACAGTTGGCATTTGGGGCTCCCAAGTAAAATATTTAACAACATTAAAGCCATTAACGTTGCTAACAAATGATCAGAGATAGCTCCAAGAAAGACCGAGAGAGGTCTCTCAGGGCATCAACTGTCACTGCAGTACCTCTGATCGTGAAGTTCTAGGTTCAAATCCCGTCGGTGGCAGGATTTTCGACATTTGCTTGTTATCTAGGTGGAATTCGGTCGCTGTCTGGAGGAAAATATTATCGGCCGACAGCTCTGATCGGTAGTTTTCTGTGGTTTCTCCAATTAAGTCCATCAGTCAAATGCCGGAGCAGTTCCTTAACAAACTGGCCACGGCCCGCGCGCGATCTTTCCTTCCTCTTCCTTGCCCTATCCTCACCCCTTACACACACACACACATACTCACATGCACTACACTACCATATATTCCGGGAGACCGTTCGGGAACTTAGAGCTTGTCCGAGTTGGGGTGGTACCTCGCTTGTGGGAGATATCTGGTTAGAGAAAAACCCGCTAGTCGACTGTAGGTCGGCACCGGATCTCGCCGTCCAGCGGGGGAAGGACACAGCCATCTCCCGAGAAAAAATCATGCACTTATGGGACTAATGACCTCTGTAGTTTAGAAGGCGCCCGGAATCACGAACAATCAATCAATCCAACAATAGCGCTGCACGCACGGGCGCAAAGACAATGAGAGCGCACGACATCGAACCGAAATTAATTAGGGATGCAATAGCTTAAAGTACCTTCTCTGATGTCAACTCCATTGACCTCGGAGAAACCGGAAACCCACACAAATTCCACCACCAGCGGCGGCACCGGTCGGATCGCAGGCGTCGCGCGGCCTTGGCCCTGTTCCGTGCGCCACCGACCACATACCACCCAGACCACCGCACCCACCCACCCCCCATCCATCCATCCATCCGTTGAGTGCCCGCCCCGGGTCGCGATCGCCTCCCTCTCCCGCAGCGGCTGCCGAGCGCCGGCCGTATTTATATCGGTGACGCGGCCGGCGGCTGGCGGGGCGGGGCGCGGGGCCGGAACGGGGGCGGGGGCGGGGGCGGGGCGGCCGCGAGGGCAGCACGGCCGGTGACGCAACCGCGCGCCTGCGGGTGCGATGTGCATCGCCGCGCGTTGCATCGCCGCCGCTCGCCCGCGATGCGCCGCCGCCGCCACCGTCGCCGCGGAGGAACAGTGGGCCGAAGCGCGTACAAATCGTACACAACGATCGGCTGAGTTTAGCTCAGAGATACCATTTGCCCTCATTGATTGATTGCCTTTTTTCGTGTTTGCGGGCACGTCAACTGCTTCGGTCATTAGTCCCGTTAGTGTAGTGCATGTTTTTTTCTCGGAAGATGGCGGTGATCTTCCCCCGCTGAATGGCGAGATCCGGCGCCGACCTACTGTCGGCTGGTAGGGTTTCCCCCTAACCAGGACTCTCCCACCAGCGGGGCACCGCCCCAACCGGGACAAGCTCTAAGCTCCCGACCGGTCTCCCGAAATATGTGGTAGTGTAGTGCATGTTAGTTTAAGCGTGGGTGTAACGGGAGAGGATAGGAAAAGGAAGAAGAAGGAAAGGTCGCACGCGGTCCGTGGCCCGTTTGTGAGGGTACTGCTCCGGCATTCGATGGTGTTGATCGGAGAAACCACGGAAAGCTACCGATCAGAGCAGCCAGCCGCTAGAATTCTCCTCCAGACAACGACTGAATTCCACCTAGCTGACAAGCTAGTGTCGAAAATTCTGCCGCAGTCGGGACTCGAACCTAGGACCTCCCGGTCAGAAGCACTGCAGCACTGCAGAGAGAGAGAGAGAGAGAGAGAGAGAGAGAGAGAGAGAGAGAGAGTAGTATTAGTTGCACTGAGTCACCGCTCCCGGTAGATGTAGAATCCATAGAACATTTATTTAATTTGCTTTGGGCATTAAGCCCGGTGGCGAATTCTTTACACTTACTATTCATGTAATACCATAATAAGTCATCGAAGATTTTTTAATCTTAAAAATACCACAAAATTTGAAGTAACCAGTATTCCTCATTTTTTTATATTAATTATTTTTTCAATGCGAGTCTTTTCGGCTTTTGGCCCATGTGGGACCATTGTGCAATCAGCGTCGCCGCTGCCTCTTCCACACGACCCTGGCCTTCCCGTCGGTGCGGTTCGCCGGCAGTGGCGGCTGACATTGCATGTGTTCATCTTGACCACTCACAGTTTTATTTCAAGCATGCGCCTTACGTCACCGAAACTGTTTCTTGTCTTCAGTATCATATTATACTAATAGAGCATAAGTTTGCCAGGACTGGTTTTGCTTTGGGACGTGTGGTCTGCACATGCCATCAGTGTCGAAGTCGAATTTTCTTACGGTCAGGTAGGTTCAAGTTCAGAATCGTCACATCGAGAGAGTATAAAAGAATTGAAATATGTTCGTTCATGTTGGGCTTGGGCCCTTTGCAAAACGTTGTTCGGTCCAAACTGCCGTGTCTGGAAAGGTAATCTGGCTTTTAATAAGAGACAGAGTTACGTGAGTACAAATGTGAATATTTTTTTTGTTCTCAAATTTAATAGTGATATATTTTCGAATTATTTGTGACATTTCATCAATTCCTGAATTTTTAAAATGTCTCAAATTTACCTTGAAATAAGTTTCTTAAAAATTAAACGAAACATGTATTGTTTGATATAAAATAATTGAATTCTATTAGCAGTTAATACACGCTAAATGGGTAAATTTCTTTTATACTTTGCTATTACATCACACTCATTCTCCTCTCTGCCACTCTCCGTGAAATGTCCTAATTCATTAAAAAATAATTCTGAATGCATACAGATGAATTATCCTCTTCAAATTACTAGTGTGACGTACTAGGATGAAAACCACAGACGACTGTTCTGATTGATATGTACAATATATTTACAGAATATTTACAATTAATGTACAAAGATTATAATACAAAAATCTAACCCCTTGGCAACCTTTCAGTTCTCTTAGCCGCGAAACCCCGCGACCGTCCCCTAGGCCTCGCCCAGAACCACTGCTTCGGAAGCAGCAAAAGCAACGCGAGGTGCGAAGCTGTCGGACATAGAGTCCCGTAACTACACCAGTTACATGGCTTGTCGCCAAACCGATCTTCGACCCGAAGATCACGTGCAATGATAGCACTGGAGATACCTCTCGTCTTTCGACACCCAGCGTATCCCGCGAGGCTCCTGTCGGTGCGGCCTTAAATATCCGACGGCTCGCCCCCACCCTACAAGCAGCGGGCGTCATACGGCTCGCTGGCCAGCCTTTCCAGGCTGCAACCGACATCTCTTAAACTCGCCTCCGCGCGCGTCCTTTCCAAGGAAATTCCAGCCGGGATTCCTAAGGGCTTTTCCAACCGGCGCGGCGTGGCGCCGCCGCACTCCACCCCATCCACATCCGGATTAGCGCGGGTTTCCCCGAAGCGGCCCGACGCACCGGCGCCGGACCAGGCGACGCTTCACTAGCTACAAATTACTTACTTCAAATTACCAATTACTGTATGTAATTGGCTTGTTAATGTCGAGTACTTAACTTTGCCGGTAGGCTAACGGTATCTCCAATGCCTGAACTTAGTTTACTTCCCACGCTTGGGGGTAAGTGCAACAAGTGGCGAACATTTTAAATTGATTTTATGAAAACTGTTTCTTTATTTTTTAAACCTTTCTTCATGATTTTCTCTTTCAATAAATTCCACACCAAAAAGCCCAGAACTCACTCTGATATTTGAATCACAAAATTTATAATGACAACTAAATTAACAACAAAAAGTGCAAGAAAAAATAAAGCAGTGATCTCTTCCACCCTTGTATTTAGATTCAAAATACATAATGGAAGAGACTAATATTTCTTCGCTGCAAACATAATATGAAGAATACAATTAATGTTTATGATTATATAATTATGTAATATTCCATCAATATACGTCAGTATCAATATTCATCACAGCTAATCACAGAAAAACAATGGCCACCGCGTTATATATAATAATTTATTGTTATTTATGTCAAGAAATGAAATCAATACGTTTTATATTCGGTATTTTAATTGTAGGTCTTTCATGGTGAATTTACAATGGGTATGTAATTTTAATTTCAAATTCTGCATTGTGGTAAATCTCAATTAATTTCCATGAACAAAAACCCTTCTCTGGATTATTTATGCAAAGATTAACAAATGAAGTAACCGTACAATTTATGAATTCGTCCTATATAATTTAATGAATAACAGATTACTTGATAAATTGTAATTCAGTAGAGGCTGTCCGGTGCATTTATTTAATTCCTAATCTTTATAAAACTACTATTAACTGAAATGTGATTTTTGAGAGCGGAGAGTTAGTATTCAACACTCCATTTTCCCTCAAAGTGCCCTGAATAGGAAAATACATTAAAAATGCAAAATAAATTATAAATTTTAAATCTCTACATTTACTACAATACAGTTAAGAGAAATTATATTGAAAGTTGCTCCTACATCTAAAGTGACATACTCACAAGAGACTTGAAATCCTGTTGCTCCCATTCGTCACTCACCTGCAATGAAAAAAAATACATAAACGACTGTTGTTTTCTTTTTAAGATTACAGTGTATTATATTATACTGATTTGAAACTTGTATTTCAATTAAAATTAAAAAAAATTATAATCTAGTTTAGCAATTTAAAGGCAAAATCTTATTGTTAGAAACACATAGAACGTGTCGACGGTGAAATGTACGAAAGCTCAAAAATATTGAAAGTACTATACCTCTTCCAATCATTGAAATTGTGCAGTTTATGCGAAGATTTTACAATTTCATACTTAATTGACTGCATCACTTAATTAAAATTTTAGAATTTTTCAATAATGTTATTGTTTCATTCATGTATTTTCTGCACAATAGCTTAAATTACTACATACTCTCGGAAACAAGCTTTAATTGAAATGGAGGATTACCCTAGTCTATCGCCTTGAGGATAGGGGACTGAAGAGGATTTCACTGGTGGGAAAATATCACCTTCCAATTATCAGACCGTTACCCAATCATGTCCGCACATGAAATACTACAGCTCGCAGTCATGGGGGCGTCAACATAGATGAATTTTAACTCGAGCATATTTTATCAGAATATCTCTAAAATTATGAAAACAAGCAACTAAGAAATATATTAATCCAGAAACTTTGTAGTATGTATTTCAAATACACTGTGGGAATTTAAACGCAAATTTTCATGGGAATTTATCGCGGTGTTAGACTTCACATTGCTTTAACATTCTGCTAATAAATTCTGATTAGGAATGGTTTTAATATTTAATTATCAATATTTATCATTTTATTTTACTTATTTTTTGCAGACGTCCCAAGAGGAAATTATGAACAGTATTCGGTAAAATTGAAACGGGCACGTTTCGGTCGACATCGAAAAGATAAAAAATAATTACTAGTTGAACCCGTGAAAACAAATCATACGTTTTAAGCCATTATTATACAAGTGAAATGGCTTAATACTAAAGCACAGTTACGAAGGTCTAGGTGGCATCGTTTTCAAGCTTTTTACGATGGTAAAGTATGCTGCAACTCCCCAAACTTCCTCAATCAATATATTTATATTTTCAATTCAAATCATAATAAAAACTTCTTCTTCTTCTTCTTCTTCTTCAAGCATTAGAACTTTCGTTCCGTTGCGTCTCATTATTGGTCCATCCATCTTCTCTTCGGTCTTCCTATGTTCCTTTTTCCTCGTGGCTCGTATTTCAGAATCTGTTTTGACATTCGCGTGTTTTCCATTCTGTCTATGTGGCCTCTCCATGCTTTCCTATATTCGTCAATTTTTTCATTTAGATTATAAATTCCTAGGTAGCTGCGTATCTCTTCATTACGAATCCTGTCTTTCCTTGTGACACCAATACAACCTCTTAAAAACTTCATTTCGGCAGTCTGAATCCTGCTTCTAATTACTGTGTCCATAGTCCAAATTTCACATCCATATAGCCCACAAGGAACTGCTAAGGTTTTATAAAATTTCAGGAGTGTATCATTCCTGACTTTACTTTTCAGTGTCCTCCGAATAGTTCCACACATTCTGTTAAATTTTTCAATTTAATTATCAGCATCTATTTCTCTTTTGAAAGACAGATCACAACCACAACAGCACAACAACAACAACAACAACAACAACAACAACAACAACAACAACAACAACAACAACAATAATAATAATAATAATAATAATAATAATAATAATAATAATAATAATAATAATAATAATAATAATAATAATAATAATAAGGCAAATCCCCTGGTAGGTATGAATTCATTAAATGCTAATCTTGTCCTAATCCAACTCAACACAGCGCTCTCTCCACCCCTGGCGGCGGAGCAATGCATCTCCGTCGAGTCAAAACACGTCGTTTCGTTTCGCAAGCAGTTCCTCCGCTGCCCCCCCTCCCCTCCCCTGGCACGCGCGCGCGCTCTGGCGGCGGGGGAGGGGGCGTGTCACGTCACGTCACGGCTTCCGACTGCATTCCCTCACGCGCCAGAAATAGCCGCTACTGCATCCCTGACGGACCGACCAACCGGCCGATCCCCCTCGCAGCAGACGCCATCGACACATGGTTCGCTGCGCCTTCTTTTTTTTAACGCTTTCGCGAAGTGCAAAGCGCTTGAAGAATGAGTATATGCGCTGGGTGCGAGAAAAGATGTGGCATGCGAGCGGGAGATGTGCTTCAAAGGAATATTTTTGCGGAATTTGGCCTTGGCACGCGGGATGTTTTCTCTGAAAGCACGGAGTGAGTTATTTCTACTGGATTGGTTGCGTTATTTTTCTGACATCTGTTTGTTAGTAAAAACATTGATGATGCACTCTAAGCCATGATGAAAATTATTGGCTATTCATTGCACATATCTGAGGATGGTTGTAAGTTGTAAAGGATTGGCTGCATATGTTGGCATTCTGCAAAGCCGCATTCGATGTCAATCGATTCAAGTAGTTGATGTAACTGACTGAACAATGTCATGTGATATTTATTCTGATATTATACTCATTGAATTCTGTACGGTTTCTTCGTTCATTAATTTTCCTTAGCTTCTTTCCCAATCCCCTGACTCAGCACGGGTATATGTCCATAAAATCAAAACTGAATTGACATGGTGTGATTTTGAATTCAAAAATTTGCAATGCAATGGGAATATCGGATTTCGTACTTAACGTTTCCTTAGCACAACATTAGTTTCAAATCCATAAGCAATTTTTATTTAAATACAATGATAATTTTATCTACCATAAATTAAATGTTTTGGTTCTAAATCTTTGAGCAACTCTACAATACCATAATTGAAAAACGAGAATCTCTTTCTAATTTGAACTTCAAGTCAAAATACATTTTTTCTTTGAATGAAGTAATTGAGGCAACTCATTGAAAAGTCTATTCTTTGTAATCCAAAGGAAAAACAGGTGACGCCAATCCAAATATTTCTGAGTGTGCATGTACACTTCCTGATGGTTTCTATACAAATGTTGCAGTTCTAGGAAAACGTTTGTGAAATATTTGACAAACAAAGATGTGTTGGAAACTACTACGGTCTTCCCTCTGGATATGGAATGTATCCAGAGGAACTCATCCAATGATTATCAGTTATGTGACCCTATTCATTCAAATGTAAATATTACAAAATCGTGCGATTTAAAAGAAATGTGAATGGGAAATATATTTTAAATATTTATTTTATTTGGAATACCAACGACAAATCACCGCTAAACTAAAAGATCTGTGCAATATAACTTTCTAATTTTAGACCTCTTCGGTTTTAGATTTACTGTCTCGTACACCTTCTGTCATATTACTGCGCAATTGCTCTTATTCTTTGACCAAGTGAGTATAAGATCTGTCCATTGATCTAAAAACATGAGTAAATTTTGTATTTAATTGAAACCTAACATTTTGGGTAACATTTAGATGAAATATTAATAACATTAATAATAATAATAATAATAATGTAAATAATAATAAAAAGAAGAGGAAGAAGGAAAAGGTATTGAAGGAACACGAGCGAATAAGGAACGAATGTATAAAGAATGAGGGGTATAGGGCCGAATTAATTGTCAATCCTTAAGGAATAAGGAAATGCTTAAGCAACAAGGAGTTCCTCAAAACGAAAGGTCACTTAAAGAGGCATGTAATTCATAAACGAAGCTTACATAGGTTGAATTTTGGGTCTTTATCAGCTGAAAATGCGAAATCTCTCGATACTACTTCCACAAAATTCTTGATGTTAGGTACCAATGTATCTGAAACTAAAGAAATTATTCGGTACACTATAAATTGACTAATTTTATAGAGATATGCGCAGACAATCTAAAAGGATATTTGTATACATTTATCATAAGTTCAATAAAATTAACAGGAAGATATAAAGAAATTTCAATTCTTTCATAAGATTGCCCAAGATATTTCAGATCTTGTGTAATTTTATTGGGCGAAACCGAAAGAATGAAGTTACTTAAAATATTAATGTTAGTTTTAATATGATTTTATTACTAATTAAATGCTAATGCTATTAATCGTAATGCTAGTATTATCATCTTCAAAAGAGAGGTATTGTTAAGCCCCTTTTTTTACATTTCGTCTTTCGTCGATGAGACGATCAAGATTATTTACAACAGTGATTTTACGACAACGAAATCACTTTCTAAATTGTTCTTCATTATATACTTCGAATGGATTAATAGCAGATCTGATATACTTATTCGTAACGCGGACGGTATTTTCCGCGTAAAACTCAAAATACTCCAAGAAATCATCGTCGTTATGTCATGTCGCGTAAACTTAGTATGTGTTCATCGACTTCACTTAACCAAACCTGGTTAATCCTCCGGCGAATGAGAAATACTTAAGGCTACAGGCGACCTTCTTTATACGAACGAATGGTTACTCATTCGTCACTCATTTATAAATAAGGACCCTCTATGAATTGGAATATCTGTTTTACGGGACTCTCATTTTAAGACACAAGTATGATTGATTGATTGTTAGTGATTCCGAGGGTGTGGACTACTAAGGTTATTAGTTCTGTACGTGTAGTGCATGTTTTTGCTTGGGAGATGGCGGTGGTCTTCTCACGCTGGAAGACTAGATCCGGCGCCGACCTACCGTCAGCTAACGCGGTTTTCCCCAACCAGGTATCTTCCAACAGCGGGTCACCGCCCCAGCCGAGACAAGCTCTAACCTCCCGACCAATCTCCCGGCATGTGTGGTAGTGCATGTTAGTGTGAGTGTGTAATGAGTGAGGAAAGGACAAGGAAGAGGAAGGAAAGATCGCGCGCGGTCCGTCGTCCGTTTGTTAGAATACTAGTCCAGTATTCGCTTGGTGTTGACCGGAGAAACCACGGATAAATACCGATCAGAGCAGCCGGCCGTTAGAATTCTCCTCCAGACAGCGACTGAATTCGACCTAGCTGAAAAGCTAGTGTCGAAAATCCTGCTGCCGTCAGGATTCAAACCTAGGACCTCCCGGTCGCAGGCGCTGCAGTAACATCAGCCACCGTTCCCGGAGCACAACTCCGAATTCGGGTCTTCATGCTACCGAGAGCAACAGAGTCGACACGCCAGGACTCTTCCGCGGCAGGATGCGGGCAGTAGGCTAAAGGTGAACGCCCCGCCGAGGGTGCATTCCCACAATGCAGCGCGGCGCGGCGCAGCGCCGGCGTCGCCGCGTGAGAGCACTCCACTCGGGGCAGGAACCGCGCTCGCAGCGTGATTTACTCGCCGAGCGCCGTCCGTCGCCGCCGACGCACAGTGGGCCGGGCCCTTGAATGTCAGGTGCCCCAAAAAACAAAACGTCCTTTTGATTAGGCCCACGATACGTTGGTTGGTTGGTTGGTTGGTTGTTAGTGAGTCTGGGCGCGTCAACAACTTAGGTCATTAACCCCGTAAGTGTAGTGCATGTTCTTCTCAGGAGGTGGCGGTGATCTTCCCCCGCTGGATGGCGAGATCCGGCGCTGACGTAACGTCGGCTAGCGGGGTTTACCAAAAACAAGATATCTCCCACCAGTGGGGCACCGCCCTAGTCGGGACGAGCTCTAAGCTCCCGACCGGTCTTCCGGAGTATGTGGTAGTGCAATGAATGTTAGTGTAAGGGTGTGTGTGTGTAAGAGCAGAGGATAGGACAAGGAAGAGCTAAGACAGATTGCGCGCGCTCCGTGGCCTGTTTGCTAGGGTACTGCGCCCGCATTCGTGTGGTGTTGATCGGAGAAACCACGGTAAACTACCGATCAGAGCAGCTGGCTGCTACAATTCTACTCCAGACAGCGACTGAATTCGACCTAGCTGATAAGGTAGTGTCGAAAATCCTGCCACCGTCGGGACTAGAACCTACGACCTCCCGGTCAGAGGCGCTGCAGTGACATCAGTTGATGCACTGAGCCACCTCTGCCGGTTTTACAATATTTGAAACACACAAAAGATTGGGTACGAGTACACTTTTATCTGTTTGAATATTTACTCGATTAAATGATTTATAATTTGTTTGAAGAAAACCGTTATCAATTTAAGTGAAATCAGTATCAAATCGCAAAGAAAAGTCTATGGAAGATTATTCAAAAGAGTACATCAATAGAACCAAATTTAAAAATGCTATCGATACACAATGAAACGAACAGATCCAGATTTATTAAATAAATAAATTGATTCTTACGAATGGTAATGATATGTTAATATTTAATGGAATATTTACGAGTAAATCACACCATTCTATTTTCTTAGAATACGAAAGATTTAGACAGGCAAGCAGAACTGTACTAGGAAAACAATTTGCAAATTTTTAAAGATGAACTGTTAAATATGCTCATGATAATTCGACCTATATTTCACTAAATCAAAAAAAATTATGTAATATCATCAAGGGAAAACAACTGGAATATTTGAATAAGATATGACACAAACTTTTAACTGTTCTGCCAAAAAAATATTAATAGTACTTTTCTATTGACAATGAACAGTCATAACTTCAGAAATTGAAAACAAATTTCTGCCATTTCCGCTCGACGAAACTGATAACATATTATATAATTGATGATTTACAAAACGCTTTCACCTACAGGTGTGTTAATTCACTTTTGACATGCCTATAAAATATTCATATATCTGATGCGTTAGATTTTAAACAGTTGTTGTGCGTGGATGCTCCTCATTTTGTGCGGCATGTCCGCGCACACCGCCCACTGTGCGCCCCCCGCAAGGAGCCGCGTGTGCGCTGAGGTCACGGAACGCGCGCGCGCATCCTCCAGAGACGAGGCTCTTCTCCTCGGCGCCCCTCCCCTTCCGTCCTCCTTCGCGTCCTCCCCGCGCCCGACCACGCGCCCGACCATGCGCCCGTTCTCGCGCTCGCCCTCGCACGCGCGCCCGCTCACTAGCTCGCTCTCTAGCCGGCTCTCGCACCCGCTGTCGCGCCTGCATTCACTCGCGACCGCAACCCTCTACCATCAGCTCCCACTGGCGGGCCCGCCCCCGCTCTGTCGCTCTCGCATCCGGTCGAACTCGCACCTGCGCACCCCTGCTCTCTAGTGCGCTCTCACGACCACCCGCCCGCCCCCCTCTCTAGCTCGCTCTGGCGCTCGCTCTCGCGCCCGCACGAGCTCTCTCGTCCGCACCCGTTCTCTTGTTAGCTCTCTTCCCTGCTCTCGCTCTCACGTCCCCCCGCTTTCTCGCTAGCACCCGCTCTCTCGCCCGCCATCGCTCTCTAGTTCGCTCTCTATCCCGCTCTCGCGCCCGCCCTCGCACCCGCTTCATATCTCACTCTCTCGCCCGTTCTCACACCTGCTCTCACGTCTGTATCCACTCGCGTCCGCAACCCTCTATCATCAGTTCCCACTCGCGGGCCCGTCCCCGCTCTCCCGTCCGCCCTCGCACCCACCCGCTTTCGCTCTCGCCGGTCCCTGCTCTCTAGCCCGCTCTGGAACTCGCTCTCGCGGACGCACGACCTCTCGACAACACCCACTCTCTCGCCCACACCAGCTCTCTAGTTCGCTCTCTAGCCCACTCTCGCGCTCGCTCTCACGTCCACCCTCGCTCTCTCGCCAGCACCCGCACTCTTGTCCGCTCTCGCAACATCCCGCTCTCACCCTATCGCCCGCTATTGCGCCCGCCCGCCCCCGCCCTCGCGCCCGCTCTCTCGCCCGTCCTCGCTCTCTTGTTCGTTCTCTAGACCACTTTCGCGCGTGCCATCACACCCGCGCCCACTTCTTAGCTCGTTCTCTAAACCCGCTCTCATATCCGCTGTCGAGCCTGCATCCACTCGCGCCCGCAACCCTCTACCATCAGCTCCCACTCTCCGGCCCGCTCCCGCTCTCTCGTCCGCTCTCTCACCCACCCACACCCGCTCTCGCACCCACCTGCACGCTCCCGCTCTCTAGTTGGCTCTCTAGCTTGCTCTGGAACTCGCTCTTGCGACCGCACGCGCTCTCTCCAACACTTCCTCTCTTGCTCGCATCCGCTCTCTCGTTCGTTCCCTAGCCGGCTCTCGCGCTCGCTCTCACGTCCGCTCCCACTCTCTCGCCAACACCCGCTCGCACCCGCCCACCCTCGCTCTATCACTCGCTCTCCGACCCGCCCGCCCCCGCTCTCTAGCCCGCTCTCCTACCCGCTCTCGCACTCCCTTTCGCGCCCGTACTCGCTCTGTCGCCAGCATCCACTCTCACACCGGCACCCGCTCTCTCACCGGCACCCGCTCTCTCACCGGCACCCGCTCTCTCTCCCGCATCTGATCTCTCGCTCACATCCCCTCTCTCACCCGCCTCCGCGCTCTCGCCCGCACCCGCTCTCGCGTCCGCTCCCCCTCCCCTCTCTCTCTCACGCCCGCATCCGCGCGTCCTGACAAACGACTGTCGCACGCCGCCGCACGTGCGGATCTCCGAGAAGCGCATCGCCAAGATCATTACACGCTAATTCGCCTCGGCCTGCGCGTCCTCGTCCCGGCCCGTCCGTCTGTCCGTCTGTCACGCGCGTCTATGGCAACTCGCGTCGCGAGTCTGAGTCTTCTCATCTGGCTGTCACAACCAATCAGTGTGGTACTGTTGCGCCGCTTGGGGCGTGGAGCGGGCAAAACGTTTTCTGCGGAGAGAATGACGGATGCTGTGAGGCGCAGATTATCTTTTAAATTTGTTTCCATTTTGCTGCCTTTTGTTAGTAGGAGAGTCTGAAGGCCATGAGTTGCAAAACCTGTAGTAAGTCACCTAGCCGTCCACTTGGATGGACAACGAGGAAGTAAAATTTCGAGGAATCGTATCAAACGTAGGTAGAGACGTAGTTTCCTAGCGTAGTTTCCTAGCGTGCTGCCCAATTCATTTCTATAGATTTAATCTTACTTAAAGGTCTAATCATAATAGTTGCATTAATTTATTCCTTCCCAAACTTTCACTATCAGTTTTACGCCGACAGAAAAGATGAAATTCATTCATTCAGTTTAAATAATGCATTGAATGTTTAATAGAAATTTTATTGATCATGCTAAAAAAAATATTTTAGAAGCACCATGAGGTCATTGACATTCGAGAACCGGAAATGAATTTTATTTTGACGCATTTACTGTGTATTTAATAATTTTTCTTTCTTATATGTAAGAACGTGTACATGAAATATTCTTAAGTGTATATTTCAAAAATATAGATCATTTTCACACAAAACAAATGTGAGGAGGGGGACATCCATCATCGTCTGTAAACCTGCCCAAAATTTTAAATTAAGCAACAACATTTTTTATTTATTTATTACGATGAATTAAAAACATGAAGATATGTCACTGCTATTTATGAATTCAACAATATATTTAGACAATAAACTTCGAAAACCTGTGTTACGTGTTTGTGTACACTGTTATCGTTTCACAGACTGAATAACATAACACGTATTGTTGAATATTATTCTTTAGCGTATTTAATAAAGTAAATAAATAATACTCCTGGATATACTTGAAAATAGTGAGGGCACGTGTAATCCATACCTTAGCCAACCATGCCGGTCATTATATTAGTAAATTTATGAAATATTTACTCTGATGCTACATGTCTCAAAATAATAACTATGGCTGAAAAGGAATGCTTATTTTTGTAAAAATTAAAAAAAAGAAATAGTACGTTGTAACGGAGAAGAAAGGTTTCTGGGGACAATTAAAATGACCAAATTAATTACTGTATTTTATCCAACAAGCCTCCCTTAAGAGTACTATTTCAAAAGAAATCAGTATATGTACTGGAGAAAAACACGTGCAGCAAAATCCTCTCCTTCACATTTCCGCAACTATTTTGCTGTCTTGCGTAAGTCTTCTCTCGGGGAACTCCAACGACGAGGCAGGTCAGGGACTGGAACTAGAAGCTCCTTGTCACCCAATCGCTGGTGCGATCTCACATTTTTCTGGCGAAGGACTTAAGGACGGTCTACGTGTCAGGGGTCAGTAACCCGATGCCCGACCACCATGATGCACCAATGTGCATCGTAAGTAGTTTATCTAGTAACCACTGATTACATTTTTTTGTTAAAATGTTTCAAAAAGAGCCAAAAATTGGATTGAATATCTATTTTCTCATTATTTGACATATTTATATTGCACATGTACAGTTAAAATATGAAATAAGACATTTCTGGAGAATTGGCGCTATTTATTGGTTACTTAATTATTAACAACTTATAGATTCCACTTTTGAACCTTTCTTAAGGATTATATCATTATTAACACTCCGGGTGCTACGGAGCTACCCCATCACACAGGCAATAATGGCGATGTCGGCCATAATTCTAGAAATAATAAATGTCGCCAATACGCAATAACTGTATTTTAATTAACCTTTAAATGGAATATAACTTATGTCGTAAATATAGTTAATGGAATAATAATTTGAGCATGGAATTGTTAGGTAGATAGATAGATAGATATTTATTATTTCTGCAGATACAATCTGGTGGCAGAACACTACAATTTACATAATACAATTAGGAAATTTAACACAATGTAACTTTAAATTATTTTAAGACTTAATAATAATAATAATAATAATAATAATAATAATAATAATAATAATAATAATAATAATAATAATAGTAATATAATAAAAATGTTGTGCTTGTGATCCCCTCTACTAAAGTTCGAGGGTCTACCGAGTCGGATGTAGATATCTTTCCAAGTTGGATAACCGGCAACGCTTTGTACAGGGCACAGTGTCTTGCCTTAACCCTCCCGATTTCTAAAGACTTCCATTCTACTTTCTTCCTATTGCTTCGGAAAGCAAATGTATACGCTCTTCTCTGTACTCTATTCAAATATTCCTTTTGTGAATTTCTATAAGGGTCCCAACAAACAGTCCCGAATTCCATTAATGAGCGAACTAGAGATAAATAAGCTAATTCTCTCGCTTTCGCAGTACTCTTTTTTAGTATTCGCATAGTAAAATGCAAGGACCTCCAGGCTTTCCCTACGGCAGTTTACCTGATTTTCTCAACTCAATTTGCTATCAAAAATTAATGCCAGGTAGTTACAAGACAACACTCTTGGAATATTTTCGTTGCCTAAACGGTATTGAGTTTCGTCATATTTGCGTCCCCTACCAAACGTGATGTTTTTCTTTTTGAACTATTCGTCTACTTTTGATTGAATAATTGTTCTAACTGAAAAAAAAACAAAGAAAAATACATGTCGAGTTCATTTGGCTAAATATTATCAAAAAGCAGTTGCTTAATATAAATTCTGGAATTTAGACATTTTTTAAGTCTGAACAGTAAATCCAGGACTTCGTGTGCTTTTCACACCAAATGAGGATAACATCCTCACTCATTAGTCCCACATTCACGTGTGCGTAGGTATATTTATCATATCATATTGTTTTTGCGAGAACTCTATTATCAGATTCGAAATGACTAATCCCAAATATTTACAAAGAGACGAACATCACTAGATAATCAAATATTTATGTTCCTCCAACAGACTGTGTTTTAACTTTAAATGATTTCAACGAGAAGTTTGACGTACATCTACCCCGAAAGAACGAGCACCGATATGACCAAAACATATCCACCGATGTGACACAATGAACAGATGCGCCACAGTAGGATATCAATACAAATTGGGTATTTCAATGGAGCATAAAGGTGACAAGTAGAGATCTAGCTGCCATCGGAGGCGTCTCCCTGTGTGAGGTGACCTCGGGGGTCGATCGTGAAAAGTCAGAGAATGTGAACATTTCATAATGGGATACAGTTTATTACTCACCATATTTCTTAAGACATCTTCAATTGAATCATTTACTCTAATTCGTGTTGCTACTGTCAGGACGTATTAAGAGCAGAATTGAAATAACTGAAGCTTACGATATCTACACGAATAAATCGCTCCACCAAACTCCAAAATCATTCTAAATTAACCGAATATAGATCTTATAATAATTTTTTTCACATATATCACGAAGTCATAAAGGAGTTGTATTTATAATTTGGTAAATAATGTTCGAGACTTTAATGAAACAAATGAACTGAAAAATATATTATTAGAATTCTGATTCAGTGTTGTTTGACGTTCTTTTGCGAAGAAATAAAAGAGGTCATTTCGTCAACATCATATTTTTATTCAGATAGCCGGTAGCAAAAGTCTTGGCCGGTAGCACAGTTGGTTGACTGTGCACAGTCTACCGACTTTTACCGAAAGCAGCCAGACTGATGATGACGGCAAAGCCGTCGAAAACCGACTATCTGAATAAAATACTATGTTGACGAAGATGACCTCTTTTATTTCTTCAAAAATATATATTGAAAAAAAAAAACGCAACAGAATCTCGCACAATCGTTCCACCGAACTGCAAAGGGCGCCTTACGGTGCGGTACAAATTCCACGCTATCTGTATCGCCGGTCTTGATGGGGCGGTGGAGGCGGCGGCGACGCGGGGGCGGTGGCTGGGGGTGGGGTGGGGGGAGGGGGAGTGGGGGCTGGGCGCGGTGAGTCAGCCGGTGCTAATTAAGCCGCGCCCACGCGCCAGTCTCCAGCAGCCAGCCGCAGATGACGTCAGCCTCACCGAAAAAAAATAAACGAGCGCCTTTCAACGCGATAACGATTACCGGTAACTGCAATAAAATACACACACAACCAACCCTTTATTTACTCTTTGCTTGCACTCGGCTCACGACCGGAACCCCAAGTAAGGCTGTCAATACACTCCTATTATGCTCGTGTCATCGCACCCATTTGGTCTGCAGAGTAGGGAGAAACAGATTGCAAAAACATTACCGTTTGGAAATGGCTGCTACGGGAAATCGTTCTTTTACAAACCTCTTGTCCGGTACAGAAAATATATTTCAGACTCTTGTCATACATCGTTATTTCATCGATTGCTTTGTCCCATAGATGAGCCTCGGCCAGGATATAGTCAGATTGGTCTCGATCCTGATCGGAGAGGTATTAGAAAATGTAATTGACAAATTATAGGTCTAGGATTGCCACTTATATCGTTTGTATTATTGGCAACATAACACGCAAGTTTTCGAGAATATAAATCATTTACGAACGAATCTAGTGGCAGTCCGTACAACAAATTCTACGAAGACAATTCGAAGACTATGGCCGAATTTCAAAACCTACGGTTTACATTACGAGTGTACACTAAATATGATAAAAATCAATTGTTGCTAAATTAAAATGTATAAGACATATTCTGAGAAATTATTTACGTCGTAAATTTTATTCTTTGTACAATTCACTTTTACTTTACCGTTAGATTTACATATTCTTTGAACACATTACTTTAGGAACCTGCTTATGGTTACAGGAAGTTACGATTCCTTTTTATATAAACTTTTTTAAAAAATTCCTTTCCCCACTTCCAGGGCCTTCTGTACATGTAATGCCCAAAGGTTTTATTTATTTTTCTGGAATTTGCAAGATGATGGTTTTGCAAGTGCCATGCCTCAAGTTCATATTTACCCCAATATTTACTGTTCATATACCCATTATATACTTACTCATTTCCAAAGGAGGCTGAGTGAACCTTAGTTAGAACCTTAGAGTAAAAATCCACAGCTTTGTTGGTAATTGAACTCGGGTCACTCCCTAGAATTCTTACCATTTGGCTATTTCCACCTCTTTTTTGATGGGTTTTCACTACCCATCCTCTCCCACAATGTAGATTCATTTCCGGTTTTGCGAAATAATCTCACCGGACAGGAACATATTCTCGGTCGTAGTGAAGAAGCGGTTATTATTCATGGGACAACTCGCTCATTTTGAAATGAGGCTGACTGGATTTAGGATCTCCCTGAATAGCACTTCGAGAGGTGCAAAGCTCTTTTAGTATTTGAACCCGGGTAACTCACACTAGCAAACGTGTATCCTAAGAACGATTCCCTAGAATTATTTACTTTGGGATATTTCCATCTCTTTCTTGATAGACTTTCACTACCCGTCCCCTCGTCCCCTCCCACAGCGTGGATTCACTTCCGGTTCTGCGAAAGAATCCCACCGGACAGGAATACATTCCCGGTTGTAGCGTGGAAGCGGTTAATATTCATGTGACATCTCGCTCATTTTGAAAGGAGGCTGAATGGACCTTATGATCTCCCTGAATAGAAATTCGTGGGGTAAAAATCCCCAGCTCTTTTGGTATTTGAACCCGGGTAACACACACTAGCGAACGTGTGTCCTAAGCACGATTCCCTGGAATTATTTCCTTCCAGCTGTTTCTTGCTGGATTTTCACTACCCGTCCCCTCCCACAGCGTGGATTCACTTCCGGTTCTGCGAAAGAATCCCACCGGACAGGAACACATTCCCGGTCGTAGCGAGGAAGCGGTTAATATTCATGGGACATCTCGCTCATTTTGAAAGGAGGCTGAATGGACCTTATGATCTCCCTGAATAGAACTTCGTGGGGTAAAAATCCCCAGCTCTTTTGGTATTTGAACCCGGGTAACACACACTAGCGAACGTGTGTCCTAAGCACGATTCCCTGGAATTATTTCCTTCCAGCTGTTTCTTGCTGGATTTTCACTACCCGTCCCCTCCCACAGCGTGGATTCACTTCCGGTTCTGCGAAAGAATCCCACCGGACAGGAACACATTCCCGGTCGTAGCGAAGAAGCGGTTAATATTCATGGGAGCTCTCGCTGGGGCGGCGCCGCAGTCGCCGCGTGTCATCGCAACGACGCCTGGCGTCGCGTCGCATCGCGTCCCGGGGCGACGTGGCGCGTCGCGGCGCGCGCCCTCGCCTTCGACACGTGAGACGCATCGGCGCCGCGCCCAGACGCGCGACGCGTCGCTCGCGGCGACAGCGACAGGCGGCTGCGACAGGCACAACGCACGCCCTCACACCTGCCGCTCGTAGACGGTTACACACACACACAGTGGCGCGGTGCTTTTTACGTCGTTTTACGTCTAGTCGTTATTGACTGATTGATTTTTTCATGTTTCCGGGCGCGTCAACTGCTCTGGTTATTAGTCCCGTTAGTGTAGTGCATGTTTTTTCTCTCGTGAGATGGCGGTGATCTTCGCTCGCTGGATGGCGACCTACCGTCGGCTAGTGGGGTTTCCCCTAACCAGGACTCGGCCACCAGCGGGGCACCGCCCCCGCCGGGACAAGCTCTAAGCTCCCGACCGATCTCCCGGGATATGTGGTAGTGTAGTGCATGTTAGTGTAAGTGTGTGTGTGTAAGGGGTGAGGATAGGACAAGGAATGGGAAGGACAGATCGCGCGCGGTCCGTGGCCCGTTTGATAGGGTACTGCTCCGGCATTCGCCTGGTCGGAGAAACCACGGAAAACTACTGATCAGAGCAGTCGGCCGCTAGAATTCTCCTCCAGACAGCGACTGAATTCGACCTAGCTGAATAGCTAGTGTCGAAAATCCTGCCGCCGTCAGTACTTGAACCTAGGACCTCCCGGTCAGAGGCGCTGCAGTGAGTTGCTGCGCTCAGTTGATGCACTGAGCTACCGCTCCCGGTCCAGTCGTTATAATAAACCGCATTTGTCCCTGGCTCTGCAACTCTTCCCAAACTCAGCTGTGAGTGCTCTGCTGCTCCCAATCAGGGTATGCGGCCTCGTCAATACTCATTTATTATTATTATTACTACCAAAATACCCGGCGTTGCCCGGGTTTTCTTCATATTCAATCCTTGCGAATGAGGGAGAAGATGAATTTCGACTGATGTTTTCGTGTTTTCGGGCGCGACTACTGCTATGGTCATTAGTAGAGGACGGATTTTAACGCAAGACTGCAAAATAGTTGTGGAAATCTGAAGGAGAGGTTTATGTTGTACTTGTTTTTCTCCAGTACATATACTTATTTCTAGGGCGAATTTTAATGAAATGTCATCTTTTTTCTTTTCACTTTAGAAAAATGCTGTTCATTATAGATATTCATTTTATGTTATGATAAAAGGCAATCACCCATTTTTATACGTCATTTTTGTGTTTTGCGTTTTTCGTCGATTTAGACCAATAAGTCATATCTTATCCGTCATTTTTAGGCATTTTTTGCCGAATTCATCAATTTTAACATCATTTTAATAGTACTTGCTTCAAGAAGTATTTTCGAGATGTAGCAGATGCTCTCCACAGAATTCTTGAGTACCTATACCAGCTAGCCTTTTCGATTTCCTTTTTGAGAATTTGTAACGTCAACCATTGTATGTAATCTAAGGTTCCTACGACGCCTGTCAGCGTTATTATCAGTTCAGCCTGTTTCGGGACAACTAAAGACACAGATATTCTGGTAGACAACAGTTCAAGCCCAAAGTTTGAAAGTCGCGTTCACGTGAACGAATAGAAGAAGCCTCGATTACATCAGCTACTTGCCCTTGCGATTACATCAGCTTAAACTGGTCATCCGAACTCATTTTTTTCAACTTTTTGTTGATCGCAAAGGCTTTTGTTTGTCGCAAAGTCGTGATTGCTGCTGATGATTTTTCGCCCTTCGAAAAAATGCACTCATCTCAACGGGATTAAAACTACCCTATGGAATTTGGGAAGTCAGTACGTCAACCACTAATTCAACAATATGTGCATCAATGGAGATAAAGTATGTCACAAACATATGATAATCCAGCGGTTTCCAAAAACATACACTCCGCCAATTTGAAATAACGAGTCATATTAGTGCATGCACGAAGTTCACACGTTTTGATGCCTGTAATACAATTTGCAGATACAGAAGTTGGATGTTACAGTACACTAGAATACATGGTTCTCTCTTTTCTGAGATTATCACATAACATAAGAAATGTGTGTAATATCATACAATAATGACACATCTTTCGTGGGCTGCAATAGGGGCATAAATCAAAACTCAGTTATTGAGATAAATGACGACGTTTTCACCTTGTATTGTAAATGCATCATTCTTGCATTCACCCTTTTGTCATATATTGGTGGAAACATTTGCTCTAAGATATGCTGCTGTTGCTTCAGGAAGATAGACCATTCGATTCTGGAGAGAACATTAACTGAAAATTGGTATTTTTTTGAGTTGTGCCACTATTGCAGTCCACAAGCAATATGAATAGATGATCCTCTGATGCATTAACATCGTACTTATTTGTAAGTTTATGCAAGATTGTGCATTAATAAACAATTCATTACAAAAGTTTTATTTTATTTAAATTTCAGTAATAAATTATATTTGAGAACAAAATCCTCTCGTCTGATATGTATGTAAGTCAAAATAATAAAACAGTAATCTAAACAACCATAATCGTAGTTTCCGATTTTTCTACCACGACCTAAGAACTTATGATAAAGAATAAAAATGCAATTCCAAGAATACAGCATTCACTGTCAACTTGTTTGCTATGCAATTTATCTGCAAATACCAAGACCTCGAACTCTTATACATAGAGGTGAAGGAGAGCTCCATACTTCAATGGAGTTGGATTGTATACACATTAACTCTCAAATAAAAACTTTAAGAATCCATGAGCATATTAACATGACACAATATCCCGGGGCAACATTTATGGGACCATAACCCTAGGAGTTTCTTGCAATAAAAAACAAAGTAGTTGCCATATTCGATATTAAAATGCTATTGGTAGAATAAATTTTACTTTAGTGGCCCTGAACCTTCACTATGTATTACTTATGTACCTCTACAGTCTCACTGGAAAGAAATTCCGGAAAAATATGAATATGGTGTAAATTTTGTTTTTAAACTAATTTGGCTCACGGGGGATTTAAATGTAAGAATATGTAACATTGAGTATTCGTTGTCATGTAGGTATTCTTCTTTTTGCATTTTAAAGAAAATGCATACGTATCTTTCTCTAACACGAGCAACAAGTGCAGTGTATGTCACCAAGCATATAATAAAAGGAATGAATCAAACAAAGGTCTTCATTATTTTAATTAAATGCAAAAATTATAATTCTAAATATTATTACATTTGCATTTTCATATGATGAAGAATCATTAGTGTTGTTTATCATTACAAAAATTAAACCAATCATTTACCTGAAAACATGCTTAGAAAGCTTATGAAATCTTCCTGAATTTCAGGAATGTCAGGAAAATGAGATATCATGGATTCTGAAGGATTGCGATACTTCGAGTTGTCAGTTAAGGATGAAACGACGTCAGAGCGGATGATTCAGAAACATGGAAGTCTATCACTAAATGCTACTATTAAGAATATCAGCAACAAATTATTCATTAGATTGGTATAAATGTAATACGTTTGAACGCGTTTGAATACGTTTGAACACGTTTGCATATCAATAATGAATAGCGAAACGATCATTCACTCCATTGTCATTCGTTAATATACCATTAACCAATCATTGACCGTTCGATCCCACGGACACCAATCTGATACTCTGCGCCTGGTAGCTAGTCTTGGCGAACCCTGAACATTATTTCAAGTATACCGCACTTTATGGAAGCTACCTCTTCTGTTGTCTTGTATTTTGAGCTTTTCTGAAAACACAATACCCACGAAATTCCGTCCTTAATAATTGTTCTATAAGACAAATACACAAACCACTAACTTCTGCATCATTAACACACTCCATTTTCACAAAAAATTGAGAGAAGAATAATTTACGAATGACCAGAGACGGACTGTTCACCGCAATATTTTGCGGTGCCTACCGACCGTCCAGACGCGCATCCTCCCCCTCTCCCCGCCCTTCAAACATGATGAGCTCTAGGTTATCGCGGCTGGCATGCGGTGCCTTCCCCTGCGCTAGCGAATTCTCTGGACGGCATTAACTGTTTTAAACTACTCGCTCCAACGCACTTCATAGCGCTAACGGATGCAGAAGACTGACTGGCTCTCGGTAGTAAAACAGTAATTTTTTCGTTGTTTTAATGCTTTCAAAATCTCAATAACTATTTTTTGAGGGGATTATCAAATTTATTAAATATTTCTTAAACAATTGAAATTACTAGGTATACCGGCGGTGTATCGGAGAATCTGTCACTGTCTTGCACCTGCGTAGTAATCGACGCGCTCACTCCATCCTTAATCACAAGCTCTGCCCTAGCCGTCAGGATTTTCCTCTCCGTCAAGGGGGACGTCTCGGCAGTTGCCGCCCGTCCCTCGTGTCGCCGACGCCCCTCCGCCATCGCGAGGCGCCGACCAACACGAGGACGCACCATCCCTGCGTGCCGCGCATCCGGCAGCGGCCGACGCGCCCACGCCGCAGTCGCCCAGGCCACTGCAGCGGCACTCCGCAGTGGGTTAGGTCAAGGTACTGGAACCGTTTTTGAACTGACAGTTCATTTATCGGAACAACTGAAAAACCCACTGGCAATGATTGAGTGATTGATGTTCCGGGGCACGCCAACTGCTATTGTCAAGTTCCGTTAGAGTAGTTAAAGTTTTATCGCGGTAGATAGCGATGCTCCTCTCCCGCTGCATGGTGAGATCCGGCGTCGCCTTACACATCTTTGATTTATTGATTGATTATTATGATTATTATTGATTCCGAGCGCGTCAACTACAGAGGTCAGTCCCATAAGTGTAGTACATGTTTTACAAAGGGAGGTTACGGTGATCATTCCTCGCTAGATGGCGAGATTCGGCGCCGACCTACGGCCGACTAGCGGGATTTTCTCCGGCCAGGTATCTCCCACCTGCAGAGTACCGCCCCGGCCGGGACAAGCTCTAAGTTCCCGACCGGTCTCGCCCGATCGGCATGTATGATAGTGTAATGCATGTTAGTGTAAGTGTGTGTAAGGGGCGAAGATAGGATAAGGAAGAGGAAGGAGAGATCGCGCGCGGTCCGTGGCCCGTTTGTTACGGTACTGCTCCGGTATTTGCCTAGTGTTGATACGAGAAACCACGCAAAACTACAAATCAGAGCAGCCGGCCTCTAGAATTCTCGTCCAGACAGGTGAACTCCAGAAAGATGAAATAAGTGAACAACTACATATTCGAATAAGTGAAATAGATTGATGTAAAATAATTTTGCGGTTACAAAATAAAAATAAAAATATCATAATTATTTCGACTTTCGGTTATTTACTCTGATATTTTATGCCAAATTTTTCTTCTTATATCCCTGATGAGGCACTTTGATTGGAAGGTTTTACGCAAGTATCAAAAGAATAAATGGAGAGGGATGATAACAGAATAGATAAAAATAATTCACATCACTTCAGTGCGTTAAGTAACTAAAAAGAGATACTGAAATGAAATCGAAAAAAGAGCACTTAAGCCTAATGTGAAAAGAACTGTACACACCTCTTCTTGAAATATTTCAAATTTTATTTAGATTTAGATTTAGATTCATTACTAATTCTGCAAATAAGTTCCAGAACTTGGTGGCAGAATACACTAACTAAACATTACAGAACTTAACAACTATACAAAATTTTACAAATTTTACACACTTTACAAATTAACATAAACAACAAATTAACATAAACAGTGTCGTTATGTCGTTTGAAGTGTTATATTGAGATCAATATATAATGATTGTATGAAAAACGAAGAAAAAATACCTAAAAGAAAAAAAATACATGAAAATACAGAATAAGAATATCGCGAAATATAAAGAGCAATGAAATATGATGAAAGATGCCGCGAAATGAAAGGCGCTTTCTTTCACTTATAATATCTAATAGTGGTTCATTAATTTTCCATAATTATTACTGCATTGTAGGGGAAACGTTCTTGAATAATAATTATTGTTTACAAAATTGCCTTTAAAATAGCGACCCAAAATGCGTGAATATACGAAAAGCAGTGATTCAGCAGTCTTTTAGTCTGTAAAATATAATCAAACAGAACAAATGGGAAAATAAAACGGCGAAACGCGTTGACAAATGATCGTACTTATCGGAGCGATAGTCGACTGAGCTGGCAGTCCCGGACAGCGGAGGTGATGGAGAGGCCCAGAAATGCCAAATGTCACAAAGACAAGTCCGCCAAGGAATGGCAGAGCCAGCCCGGCATCCTTTCCTGGCGCCGGAGAAAAGCAGCGCATTTACAAGTGAGATTAGCGCCCGCTTTGGAGAGGTATTGGACTGTCTCCGGTCGGCGCTGGAGCCTTCGCTCGCCCCAGCGCATGCCTAATCGACACGCGGCGACGCCCGGGCGCCGCCGGTGCAGCCGCCTCCGCACCACGCCACTGGGCACCGCTCACGCCTTAAACGCCTCAACCATCGATATGGAGAGAACAATGCCCTACGTCCCTCACCCGGCAAAACCGACATCACCTACCATCTCGGGCAGTGGCGATGGCATTTGCGGCGGTGATGGCATTTGCGGCGGTGATGGCATTTGCGGCAATGATGGCATTTGCGGCGGCGATGGTGTAACGGTTACCGTATCGGGCTGTTATGCCCAAGTTTGCGGATTCAAACCCGATCTAAGCCATGGATTTTTAAAGGCGAAAAAGTCCTTCGTACGCCATCCTTCGGAGGGGAAGTAAAGCCGGCTGTTCCATGTTGGTAGATTTACTGCATGTAAAAGATCCTCAAGCCTAAATGAAGCCTCAGGGATAAATTCAAATGGCCTGTTTCGTCGCCCAAGTAATACCTTCTTTCTCCCCTAGTAGGTGAAAGGAGCGTAACAAAATTTGCGTGGTCAGACGGAAGAGCAGACCTGAGTCTCACCACGTAAAACAAGGCATTCATTCATTCATTCATCTCCACCAACACCCACACGAACGTCGCCACAACCATCACCGCCTCTACAACCCAGGGTCGGATTTAGAGAGATGTGAGCCAGTGGGCAAATATTTTTTTTGGGGGGGGGACTCTTATGGTACAGAATCATATTGCATATCACTGAGTACCATTGGTACAGTACAAAATTATAATACTATTAGACATGCATGTCTCCTTATGCAACATAAAGAGAAATAATAAATTTCTGTGTTATAATGTTCTATATCGTTTGTTTTGCGCTGCCCTAAAGTAGAGAGGAAAGTTTGCACCGTTAATGAGCTAAGAAAGTTGATATTGTGTAGAGTTTTAAAGTATTGACATCAGAAATAAATTTTTTGAACTTCGATTTACCATTATATAAATATTAAATATAAATATAAAATATTTTCTGCTCTTGTATTGTAAAAAATATAATAAAATTGTTGCACAAAATGTGTAATAAAATGTATTAAATAAATTAATCAATTAATTAAAAAATTAATTAATTAAAAGAGCACCCGAACACCAGAGCCGTCACCAGTCCCCGGAAACCACCGCTTTCCGTCACTACCCCGTCCTTCGCCGCCCCCCACTGGACCACCCCAAAACAGCATCACCACCACTCCAAGGTAGCTACCACCTCGACGTCCGCCGCCAGCCTGCGCCCCCGCGACGCCGCGCCGGTGGCGATCAATCTCATTCATTCTCGACTTACCGCTCGCGGGCGGGCCGCACTGCAGCTGAGCCCGGGGGCGGACGGGCACGCGCATGTGGCGCGCTCCCGCGGGGGCGCGCGCAACTGCAAGCGGCGAGTTCCGAAGCGATGCCTCTTCCCGCAATCAACACGAGATCGGCGAACGCTACGGTTATGATGGCCAAGGCCTCCGCGGAGTTTCTATTATCTACGTTATCGGGAACGTGCCGCGTCTCTGTGGTAGTGGCTTACATTTCGACCAACATTATTGTCGCCTTCATTTATTGATTGATTTTTTCGTGTTTCTGGGCGCGTCAACTGCTGTGGTCATTAGTCACGTAAGTGTAGTGCATGTTTTCCCCGGGAGATGGCGGTGAACTTCCCCCGCTGGATGGTGAGATTCGGCGCCGACCTACCGTCCGCTAGTGGGGTTTCCCCCAACCAGGACTCTTCCATCAGCGGGGCGCCGCCCCAGCCGGGACAAGCTCTAAGCTCCCGACCGGTCCTCTGGAATATGTAGTAGTGTAGTGCGTTTGTAAGGGGAGAGGATAGGACAAGGAAGAGGAAGGGCAGATCGCGCGCGGTCCGTGGTCCGTTTGTTAGGGTACTGCTCCGGCATTCGCCTGGTGTTGATCGGAGAAAACACGGAAAACTACCGATCAGAGCAGCCGGTCGCTAGAATTCTCCCAGACAGTGGAAAAATTCGACGTAGCTAGATAGTTTGTGTCGAAAATTCTACAATCGTCGGGACTAGAACCACAGGTATTCCCGGTCAAAGATACTGCAGTGATGCCAATCAATTGACGGTGTGAGCCACCAAAGCAGGTGATTTTTGTTTCAATTATTCCAATTTCAGGTTTTCATTAATACCATCAACGGAACATTTATACTCGTAATAGAACAAGATTAAATATACCTTCCATTAACGATTACTATACTACATCATGTAAGGAATTTTAAATTTATTTGTGATTAATAAATTATTGTATTGATATGTCAGTTAATTCCATGTTTGTTTGAATAATTGGCATTTTAGAAATCATTCTGATGTAACAGATTTTACCTAATATTTAATATTTTGGTTATTTTCTAGATTTTCTTTTCCTAATGCGTTAAATGTTCAATTCACAATAATTATATGCAATATCGTTTTAAAATTAGTTTAATATGTGCTGAGGATTTAAAGAGCGTTTTTATGAAAATAATGAACTCAAGATGCAAATGAATAGGTCGTATGCCGCCGAACGTCGAATATAGAACGTATCATAAATTTGCATGAACAAACGCCTCTAGTGGCAAACAATACCGAAAAAGTGTTATTAAACAACACTGCAGTAAATAATTCTAACATAATCGACACATTCTCTTTCGGAATCAGCTCATCCATGAAATGATGTCTGCATGAAGAGATAACCATTCTGAAAATTCAATACTCCCAGCGATTTTCACAGGTCAGTTATCACAAATACCACTTTGTTTCTGCACAACAAAGTCAAAAGAAAAAGAGTTCCATTTTTGTATTACATGCGTCATCACAATAGCTGCAATAGATTTCAGTGCATTATACACTGCATCACTGACCTTCAAAAGCAAGTCATGTTTGTATTATGGCAATGAACAACAACTACAACAACAACAACAACAAAATACTTTATTTATGAGTATAATTCGAGTTGTAATGTACCACTTAAATGTAAATAGATCTTTCATCTTTTATCGCAAGTTTTAGATATTTCGTTTTGTTCCTGTGACCAAGAGCAATCTATTGATTTCTCGGGCATTGTATTCTCTTTGTTTGCATTATAATGCATTTTAAGTTTAAACTGCGCTCAACATTCAATTTTCTAAATATTCAATGTTATTTATTTACATTTATATACTCGTATCTTTGGCTACTGTGGTAGTGAGTAAAACAAAAAAATATGTTTTCTGACGGTTTCTCTCCTGCGGAAGTCCATAACGATATTGGCATTTATTAAAAATTATTAACACCAATTATAAAAATGCAATATTTTTATGCTCTCAAGAATTTCATTCTAACATGAAGGAATATATTTATTAATTCATTAGTTTAAAAAGATATATGAGCATCAATTACTTTAAAAAATCAATCAAAACGCGCATTGCGTAATCAAATAAATATTTTTGAATAAACAGGGTATTTCATTGATGTATTGGGTTCACCACGAATATTCATTCTCAACGTAGAAAATATTTAATGGAAATACTTAATATGACTCTTAGCAACTAGCTCAGACGACAATGTAATTTTATCATCATTATGAATTCAACCATTTGCATTTTACAAATTCTTAGATTGCAAAATTTATTTGGTTTGATTAACCTATATTGAATTACTTTCGATTTCAAAATCAACAAAATCTTGGGACTACACACTTTGCATTTTTTGTGAGATCAATAAAAAATAATTTGTAGGTCATGACATTATTCCTTTTTACAAATGCATTTCAATTCGCAAATTGCATCAACATCCATGGACTCCCAATACTCATATTTATCTTTATGATTACTCTCGAAAAGTTACAATAAAAAAACGATTTTAGCAGAATTTTGTTGAATAATATTTCCACTCATGTAAATATTACTATTAAACCATTGGCTTAATATCTCTGTAGAAATAAGTTACATATAAACATAAATCATGAAAAACTATGAAATTCACTCGGGCACTAATGCGTTTATCTCGTTTTGCTTCTCTCAAAGCAAAAATTGAACTCAGGATAATAAGATAAACTGCCGTAGAAAGAAACAACTGAGGCTTGAACTGTCAACAAATTCTAACCGCTTAAAACGTCTCATATTTATTTACTTATACAAATGTATGGTGTACACAAGCAAAGTTAAGAGATGGGCAACAGTTTATGCAAATGTCACATTGCCATTCTGACGCTTTCTGACATGACATGATGTAGAGGCGAATGGCCGTTGCACTGTCGATGACACTGCATGCTCGTTCGCTTGTCAATCCAACCACCATTTAAAAGGCTGTCGCATGTCTCTCATCCATGATGGATTGGAAGGATTCTTGCGAACAAGTTGATTGCTACACGCATCTCTGTAGCTATTAATTGATTAATTGATTGATTTTTCGTGTTTCCGAGCGCGTCAACTGCTTTGGTCATTAGTCCCGTTAGTGTAGTGCATGTTTTTTTCTCCGGAGATGGCGGTGATCTTTCCCCCACTGGATGGCGAGATCCGGCGCCGACCTACCGTCGGCTTGTGGTTTTTCTCCCTAACCAGGACTCTCCCACCAGCGGGGCACCGCCCCAGCCGAGACAAGCTCTAAGCTCCCGACTGGTCTCCAGGGATATGTGGTAGTGTAGTGCATGTTAGTGTGTGTGTGTGTGTGTGTGTGTGTGTGTGTGTGTGTGTGTGTGTGTGTGTGCAAGGGGAGAGGATAGGACAAGGACAAGGTTTGTTAGGGTACTGCTCCGGCATTTGCCTGGTGTTGATCAGAGAAACCACGGAAAAATACCGATCAAGCTAGAATTCTCCTCCACACAGTGACTGAATTCGACCTAGCTGAAAAGCTAGTGTCGAAAATCCTGCCGCCGTCAAGACTCGAACCTAGAACCTCCCGGTCAGAGGCGCTGCAGTGACATCAGTTGATACACTGAGCTACCGCTACCGGTCTGTAGCTATTAAGGTTTTTTGTTTCATTCCTAATAAATACAATTTTGTCTTTATTTATGTAACATATCATTAATTTCTATAAAGAATTCACAACACTGAGAATTAAATCAGCGTTGGTTATTTTCATTTTCATTTATAGATATAAGAATACATAGATTAGAGACATCATTCTTAAAGAAAATATTTGTTTCTGGGAAGAATGCAATTTGTTAATCGCATTTATTATAATTTCACCAACATTTACTAACATTATGATTAAATTGAGATAGCGGTTTGGTCCTTAATGGGCAAAAACCAGCGCCAAAACGAGGACAGGGACACAATAGCGCACTCGCCTAAAACAAGCGTACACCAAGACAGCTCACAACGTAAAGAGCGTCCATGAAACGAATTTAATTAAATTGTAGAAAATTGTCCCGGCCGGCTCTGCGCCGTACGCGTGTAACGCAACACGCTTGCTCTCGAGCACTGCTTTGAAGAGACGCTGTTGCGATGCAGTCAGGTAATTACCGTGAAGTCGCGCGGAGGCGGAGCTAGGGCATCGGGCGGGGTGGGGCGGGATGGAGGCGGGGATGGGCGCGGAGGAGGCGGGGTTGGACGGGGTGGCGCGGGACGTGGCGGGGCGGGACGGGACGGGACGGGGCGGGGCTGGACGGGGTGGAGCGGGGTGGGTGTGGGGTGGGGTGGCGTGGGGTGGGGTGGGGCGGGCGGGCGGGGCGGGGCGGGGCGGGGGTGGGCGGGGCGGGCGGGGCGCGGGGCGGGGCGGACGGGGGCGGACGGGGTGGGTCGGGAAAGGAGGGGGGCGGGACGGGGGTGGGGGGGCCTGACGGGGTAGGTCGGGACGGGGCGTCAAGACGGGGAGAGGCGGATGGAGGCGGGGATGGGCGCGGAGAAGGCGGGGATTGCGCGGAGAAGGGGGTTGGGCGGGGCAGGGCGGGACGTGCGGACGGGACGGGACGGGACGGGCGGGGCTGGACGGTGTGGAGCGTGGAGAAGGCGGATTGGGCGAGAAGAAGGTGGGCAAGCGGGGCGGACGGGCGGGTGGGTCGGGACAGGAAGGGGCGGTGGGCTGGGCGGGGCTGGGTGGGGCGGGGTGGGCTCCTCGACGGGGCAGGTCGGGACGGGGCGGGGCGGGACGGGGAAGGGAGGGGCGGGGAGGGCGGATGGAGGGCGTGGGATGGGCGGAGGCGGTGGGGGGTGGGAAGGGTCGGACGGGACGGGGCGGGGCGGGGCGGTGCTCGGCGGGGCAGGTCGGGACGGGGAGGGGTGGGGCGGGGAGGGGGAGGGGCGGACGGGACAGGGGCAGGGCGTGGCGTGGCGTGGCGTGGCGGGCGGGGCGGGGCGGGGCTGAGCAAGGCTGGGCAAGGCGAGCAGGAGACGGCTGGGGGCGGCGACGGCAGCAGCTCGGCCGTGAGCAAAGCTGGTAGCCGAGGGAGGGGGTAAGCGCAGTGGGCGGGGCGGAACGGCGCCAGAATATGCAACAATCCCACGAGAGGTGCCAAGAGAGGCGTCATTTATCTCGGCGTTCACTTGTTTCCGCGCGGTGAAAAAGAAGAAGCTCGGCGCACTTCTGGAATGGAACCCGGAGCTCCGAAGAAAAGAGTACGCGTTGCCGCCCCGGCCGGGAGGTGCGCTCAATGAGAGATCAGCGGTGTTTCTCTCTACTGGATGATGTCTTGCCGTACTGGATTGCCGAGCGTATAAAGGCTTTTTTTGTACACCAGCATTATAAACGACCTTTTCTCTTTCAAGAAATCGTTCATAAAAGAGCCTTTTTAAGCACAAATGATGACGTATTAGATTTTACGGCACGGATGATTGCGTCATCACACATTCAACCAATCGCAGCGAGAGAATCGTGGGGAGGTAGGGGTGAATGGAACAGCCGACCACCGTTTTCTCACACAGATGTCAAATACCCGAGACGTCACAAGAAAGTGGTTTCGCAAAATTAAGTTCGATTCTCTTATAAATTTATAATGCTGTTATATAAAAAATAGTGCATGCTTACAATGTTGCCTTATTGCATTCGTACAAATTTTAAAACTGGCTCTTAAGATCGCTCGTTTTCAAAACATGTACGTAATCACGCAATAAAGCTTAACATTATGAATTAATGACAAAAACTTCTATTACTCAGTCACTTGGGACATATGTCGGGATACTCTGTAGCAAGAGAGTAAAAAATTGGAGGTGGAGAAAAATCGTTTTTTTTTTTTTACTATCACTTTTGTTAATTCAAATGCCGATGTTTCGAAGAAGTCGGTTGTCAAAATGTGTCTTTTCCTATCTCTTTCTCCCTCTGCGTTATTGAGGGCATGTTCTAGCCATATTTAGTTATTGGAAGTTACATTACATTTGACAGATGCTTCTGAGAAATATTTACTTTTGTATCACAGTAGCTTTACTTTCAAATACCTGAACAATTCACATCAGACAAAATATCCGTCAGACAAATACAAGCTTACTGTATTGAACCAATAAATTTGTGACATGAAAATCCGTATGTTATAAAATATTAAGTAATATTCACTATAAGCGAGTTTTAGGTTTGACTGTGTTCACAGAATTTATTTTAAGACTGCTATAACTCAGTACTTCAGAATCACTCAGTAGCTTTCATCGAAAAATACTGATAATGGATCGCTATGGTGTTTGATTCCTGAATTTTTAATTGAATCAACCTCGAAGAACACAGGACACTAACGAGTTCATCATTAGCAAAAGTTGTAATGTGGAAAGATCATCTAGGCTGTTTCTGGAAAGACGATATTTAAAGCTCAATCCACAAAATTCTAATTTTTCAACGAGTATTTTGTAAACAACATTTAAACTTTTTTCAATGTTTTTATTTTCTTATGGCGAGTTAATGTTTGCAACATCTTTTCCAAATGCATTTTTCAAGTCAACCTCCGTCGTTAACATTTACTATTCTCGTTCCCCACACTAAAAAATCACCAACTTGGTTAGCTTGCCGACTAAGTATCGCATTCTGGGAGGCAAATCGGGATGTTGCCCTGGGCTAAGATCTTAATAATGAGCAAATTAATTACGGTCCAGATGTATTAGGTGTGCCGTCATTGGTGAAGGCGGCTTGGATGCTGGTCCTTGCGGAGAAAAAAGCTGACGCGGAACGTGCGCTCCTCGAGGCTCGACTCCCTGGCCACGGGCCAAGCGATGCAGAACCGGACCATCCGCAGAGAGAGAAAACCGACTGGCGTATTACTTCCTTTAATGGAGTACAGAATCAATAATTCTGTTCTTTGTTTCGGCTCATTATTTTAAGCTTAGAGTCACTCGTTTTCTTTGCGAGAATCAACGAGCAAAGTGCCTTCAGTGATGTAGACAGAGAAAGCAAATAAAATGCTCCTATTCAGACGTTTTTTATAATTACGTCTTCATACCTATTCAAAATTTGTGTAAAGCTGACGATTATAACAACAAATGTTGACAATTTAACAAAACATCTTTATTTATTGCAAAGCAGGATTTCAGTGGTCCACAGTCCACTTTTCGGGCAGTTAAATGTTTTTTGAACAAAGCTTGCATGTCATTTCTGACTTGAAAAATAATTATAAATGACTTTTCAATAACGTTTATTATGCAATAATAAACTGGAAATAATACTCAAACACTTAACAATTTAACAAAAAACAGTTGACAATTTAAAAAATATCTTTATTTATTGCAAAGCAGGCTTTCAATGGTCAGCAGTTTACTTTTAAGGCAATTAAATGATTTTTGAATAAAGCTTCCATATCATTTTTGACTTCAAAAATAATGATAAATGACTTTTCAATAACGCTGACAATTCAACAATAAATTGAAAATAATTCTAATAGCAACGAAAGCGGTCAAAATCGATCCTAATTATCTTCGAACAACATGGGCGTTTAATATTGTTAACAAGAGCAAAAAGCAATTTAGTGTATCATTAGTGTACTTCCTTCCCTACAATAATTCTCATTTTCCACCCTTTTTCTTATAATGTGTGCGTACATTGTGACAATGTCCTACATTCCAGTTTCAAGCACTTACTTCCCTCCTTGAATACCTTAATTACAACTTCCTCTAAAGAAGAACTGCTCTTTTGTGCCGCATCTTTCAGTCAACATCGGTTGTAAAACCATTTGTTAGAAACCCTTTTCAAGAACACATTACAAATAAAATGTAATTAACATTTCAGAGCCCGCTCTCCAGAGGGAGTTCCAACACGCAGCATGAGTGTGACGGGACAGAAAAGGCGAGGGAGGGGGGGGTGAGGATCCGACGTGCATTGCATTCCACAGCGTACCTCCGCGGCCTCCACGAATTAATAGCCAGAGAGCTTTTTAGTTTCGCAAATTAATTTCACTCACTTTTCATGCGCCGGAATTTTTTGCGTTTCGTTTGTAATTTAATCTCGGCGACCGCCTCTCCGCTTTTTCTGCGCGACTTATTTCCTACGAGAGGAGGCAGAGGGGTAATTTAAACAAACCCAATGCGCAATGGATAGCCCGGGGATGTAACGAGGTTGCCGTTTCTGGCTCAGGCTGAAATGAGCAGGAAGGAGGAGGATTGTGAGGTTGGTATGTAAAACAGCGCGCATTCTTTTGTGGTAGGGCGATTTCTTTCCTTTCTTAATTTTCATTATTTTTTTATTCAAGGTTTTCATTACAATTATTCCACATTTTTTGAAGATTATTGTTAGCCCATATTTCTAGCAGCTCGGCTGAATTTCAGTAATAATGTATTCATTTTCTTATTAATAAGACTGGAATATATAAGTAATATATTTTTGAAAGACATGAAATGTATTTTTGAAAGTGAACTAAGTAAAAGTAAAAAATTAAGACAATTGACTGAAACAACATTCAAGATTTAAACTTTTTGAAAGTGTTGGAGTTATTGCATTTGAACTGATCATTTGAAAGAATTAGTAACATAATTATTTGAATACGGAAGACTATTTTTCTTGTAAATGAATCGAAATGCATTGCGGTACGTGTACCTGTCTGTTGAGAACTGGTCTGTACATGGTCTAAAGCTTCCGACAACACAAACAGCAGCTAAATTGCATATTCAGCGATTCTTAAAACTCGGCATACTCAATGAAGAACATAAGAATTAATTTGCAGGCGTTTTTCAGTGGAATTTTTTCACGTACTTCCTGGCTTCTGAGTTGGTGATAGCGAATATACAAAAGACGAAGATTAAAATATCTAAAAAAAAAAAAACCAGCTGTAATTTTCAATAACTACATTTTTTATCGAAAATCAATATTACTAAGCATAAAATAATAACTTTCGTATTAATTTTGTTCGCCCGCCAGTCTTCACTTTTCTAAATATCTCATAAACAGAAGACATTCAGAAAATTCAGAGAATATCCTTCCCCTTTATTGGTAAAGTTATACGGACAATATTACCTTACATGTAATGATGGGATAAAACCTTCATTGCAAATTTCAAATACCATCAGAGCGAGTTTATTTATTTTCACGAGGCACATCGCCAGTGCCGTGTTAACGCACGAGCCCGAAGGGCCCGGGCCAAGGGCCCCCAAAGTTCACGGGTCCCCAATACTTCTTATAAAATAATTTAATACTAATATTTTCAAAAATTAAAATAATAAAAAAACGAAGAAAAAGTGATGTATGATTAAACTATACTACGCAAGTAGGCAAAACGTAGTGATGTGTCGCGTATCATAAGATAATATTTAAGAATGGAATGTTGCTGGTTGATGCGTCTCGATTTTATATTGTGCAATTCAATAAAAAAAATAATTTATAGTATTGTTCAATGTAATTATAAATCCGTACTTCTTACTTACTTATAAACAAATATTTAATTGTCTTATTGTAATAAACATATGTTTAATTGAAACTCTAAGATATACTTTGAAAATATTTTTAAAAAAATACAAAATACAATGTGAATTAATAGGATTTTCTCTACATTTCAGCGTCAGATTTGGGGTCGGGGAGATCGGTGAAGGTAAGAAAAGGGGGCCCCCAAATTAACCTAGCCCCACAGGGCCGCAATGTTGTTAAAACGGCCCTGCACACCGCTAGGCTCCCCATCGCTCGCTGAATGGGCGAGCAAGACCGCAGCGCTTCTATTCCCAGCGGCCGGCTGCGTAATTAGCGGCGCGTCAGGGTTCAGGTAGCCGTGAACTGTTACGTGGCCTGGCGGGAAGAGTCAAAGCGTCGGTCTATGAATGAGTAGCGCTGGTGACCGCAGCGGTACGCCTTCCACGAAGCCCCGAACGCCACGCAGTGCAGCTACAGATGCCGGAAATAGTGCGGGAGGCGAGGAAACGCGCCCCGCCGGGCCTAGCCCGCCTGGAAATGAAGGAGACGTCGCGGCGCCACGGACGCTTGAGTGAAGACCGGCGCGGTAGATTCGCAGCGGGTGCGGCGCGGAAATATCCGAGCTAGACGCGGCCGCGGATTTCGCAAGACCGTTCACACCGGAGCGTCAATTATGAGTCAGCGTTTGGTGACGGTTGGCAAGGTCGCTCGATCCATAGGGGAGCGAAAACTCCCCAACACGGGCGGACGTCCACGAAACTCGAGCTGTAGCGGAAGAAACGCGTCTGAATGCGTTACAAATTTCGCCGACGATTCAGTAAAGGTTCCCACAGGCCGGCGCGTAAGATACGCAGCGGGTGCGGCGCGGAAATATCCGAGCTAGACGCGGCCGCGGAATTCGCGGGACCGTTCACACCGGGGCGTCAATTATGAGTCAGCGTTTGGTGACGGTTGGCAAGGTCGCTCGACCCACAGGGGAGCGAAGACTCCCGAACACAGGCGGACTTCCACGAAACTTGTGCTGTATCGGAAGAAACGTGTCTAACTGCGTTAAAAATTTCGCCGCCGATTAAACGCTGTCAATCCATTGCCGCGACGCTCGCCTGCCGCGCAGGTCTGAATGTGCTCGTAAGGCAACACTTGACGCGAAACTTCGGAACGGGGAAAATTGAAAATTACGCGCGGACAACCCGAGCTGTTCCACGTAATTATGCGGCGTGAAGAACATGATCTGTTTGGGAGGATATCCGAATGCACTGCCCTAGTTACATAGTTCGCGACAATTGGGCAACAACGCTGAGAATATTGCCTTTAGATGTGGAAAGTATCAGTGATATGCTTTTGAAGTTAAATCACTAGTTCCGAGAAAAAACTGGTTCTTGCTGATGTCAAAGCATTTTGAAGAGATGGCTACAGTGATTCTTTGCTGGTCATTGAGCTCCCATGTTTGTATTTTCAGTCTCGCTGCTGCCAAAAATAAAAATGTATACTCTTAAGAAATCTAAACCAAGAAGGCCAATATTGATTTGTGTATATGTAAAATTGGTTTAATAAATAATTTATTAATGTAACGTCAAAATGTGAACTTTTTTGTTTGAATTTAATTTATAAGGGTACTTGTGTAGTGTACATGTACAATTTGTTTAGAGAACTTTCGTCATACATCTTACATCTGAGTACTCATGAGTACTCATGACTCCTGTAACGAATATATATGTAACAACGAAATCCGATTAGTGAAAAAGTAATAAATCACTCATTACAAGATGATTTGTTGTTGGTTATTGTAGTACGATTGATTGATGATTCCGGGCGCGTCATCTGATGAGGTCATTAGTCCCATACGTGTAATGCACGTTTTCTATCGGGAGATGGCGGTGATCTTTGGACCCCCATTGGATGGCATGATCCAGCGCCAACCTACCGCCGACTAGCGGGGTTTTCTCTAACCAGGTATCTCCCATCACCGGGGTTCCGGTCTAGCCGGAACGAGTTTCTAAGTCCCCGGCCAGTCTCCTGGTATGTATGGTAGTGTAGTGCATGTTAGTGTAAGTGTGTGTGTCAGGAGAGAGGATAGGACAAGGAAGAGGAAGGAAAGATCGCGGGCGGTCCGTGGCCCGTTTGTTCGTGTACTGCTCCGGCATCCGTCTGACGTTCATCGGATTGATTGATTGATTTTTCGTGTTTCCGGGCGCGTCAACTACTCTGGTCATTAGTCCCGTTAGTGGAGTGAATGTTTTTTTCTCGGAAGATGGCGGTGATCTTCCCCCGCTGAATGGCGAGATCCGACGCCGACCTACCGTCGGCTAGTGGGGTTTCCCCCAAACTAGACTCTCCCACCAGCGGGGCACCGCCCCAGCCGGGACAAGCTCTAAGCTCCCGACCGGTCTCCCGGAATATGTGGTAGTGTAGTGCATGTTAGTGTGTGTGTGTAAGGGGAGAGGATAGAGCAAGGAATGGGAAGGACAGATCGCGCGCGATCCGTGGCCCGTTTGTTCGTGTACTGCTCCAGCATCCGCCTGGTGTTGATCGGAGAAACCACGGAAAACTACCGATCAGAGCAGCCGGTTGCTACAATTCTCCTCCAGTCAGCGATTGAATTCGACCTAGCTCACAAGCTAGTGCCAAAAACCCCGCCGTCGTCGGAACTCGAACCTAGGATCTCCCAGTCAGAGGCTCTACAGTGACATCAGTTGATGCTCTGAGACACTGCATCAGGTTTGTAGTATGAGTAGGTTAGGCGAGGGTGTGGGTAAAATTGGCAAAGATGAGAAGGGCAGCGTGGACGACGGGAACACAAGGACAGAAAGAAAGCGATGGGATGACGACGGGTGGTAGAATTGGCGGCATAGGAGAAGGAAGGCTAGCACAAAGGGCGTCGTCAAGGACAGCCTATTAGCGACGCCGCCCAGTCGCAAATGTGATGATCCTAGCGGTGTTCCGCAGGGCGCACACCACAGCCTGCGCGAGAGCGCGTCTGCCAAAGGGCGCGCGAGGCGCAGCGTGGGCGCGCTGCCTTGAGCCTTCCGCTGCGGCTGCTGCTGCTGGCGGTGAATGGAGGCGCCGGCGCCTGAGACCGGCCAAGCCGCCCCTCTCCCTCCTCCCCCGCGCTCCGTCGGCGAGCGGATGAATGGAACGCACCCGCCGAGGCCGCCCCCGTCGCGGATTGGCGTCCGCGCCACAAAGGCTTCAAACTCCCCGCCACGGGCAGGCCGCTTCATTCTCAGCCGGGCGGACTGCGACACGCCACACCACGCCATGCCACTTCATTCCGGACGGAGATAATAAATAATAACAATAATAATAATAATAATTTATTATTATTATTATTATTATTATTAATATTATTATTATTATTATTCTTTTACTCCTTTACTTCTCAAGAAATATTGGAGCATTCCTGCTCAAGACACAACTTGTCTGTACAAAAATATGGAGTTGCTACAATGAAGAGCTTCCTCACGCAGGGTTCTAACATCTTTCATGCAGTCCATTTTTGATGATTTTGGTGATGTCTTACTTCCTTACAGCTTAACACAGCCTACATTTCTTAATTCATTGCGATATGCATTTTTCATTTCCTACATATTCCACACAAAACCAATAAGAGAAACAATTACACCCCCTACAACACAACTAAACCGCAAACACAATGACTAAAGAAGGTCGCTTCAAAGGATAAAACGTTTTTAGAAATGCATATCAGTCTTGACATAAAACCTGAGGCGTTCCTATGATGATGTTACAATTACTTGGATGATGTTTGGAACTATTTTTACTATGCATTGGCGCCGATTTATGTATTATTTAGATGCCAAAACCATCGTTATAAAAATCTTGGTACTTAGCTCGTTTGCTTTGCAAGGCCTCGATTACATAACGAACATGGACATCGTCAAGTCTCTTCTTAACACCCAAATAGGTTGATCCTCGGTTGTGGTGGTGATAATGATGCTCATTATAATCTAGTGTAGTAGTCTAATCCTAAGGAAGTGCGCTGACTAATGAATACTGTAGGTAAGTAAAATAATTTTATGAACTCGGGGAATTATTAATTCAACCATCCTAATTCAAATTCTTATTTTATCACAAATCCTTTTCTTAATTCTTCAATTAGCAGTCTCCATTATTCGATCATATATATTTGCTGTTTTAACTATGTTATATTCAAGAGAAGTTAATTAATGTCAACACATAAAAATCATCCATTTCATTTAGTTTTCATTTAATTAAAAATCGGCTTGAGGGTCTTGATTCAGACTGCACAACTTTAATCCAGCACTTTCGTTCACAGAATCGATAAATCTCGATAAATTCGGAATTTTAATAAAATTATTCTAAAAATTGCTCAGTTTCATTCATTTAAAACTTAATTTATATTAGAAGGAATAATGGTTTCAATTGCTATAGTTAGGCGACGCATGAAATGCGAGTGACAGTAAATAGAATCTGAATTATTTCTTTGCTATTATGAATAAAATATAAAATATGAACTACAATGAAGCGTTGTTCTTAATTAATTGTTTATTAAATAATGAAACTGTAAAAAGCAATACATTTTTAAATTAACTTTCGACTGAAAATGTGGATATTACACACATTTTTCGTATAAAATAGATTCACAATGTTCGTTCACCGAGTGATAACTGAATAAATTGTTCAGCGGTTATCACTTACCAGTTAGAACTCATTCCTGAATCTATTTTCTACTAACTACTACTGTAACGTTGTAATGAGACTACAATCTGGAGCTCTTTGAGCACTCGCAAACTGAGTTTCTTAGCTTCTTCAGATTGACAGGACTTAGGAATTTCAGTGTGTGTGTGTGTGTGTTCACTCTGAAAACAACCTCAACTTTTTCTTCCTCAACAAAAACTTACTTTCTAGATTCTCATAAAAATCTAGATTCAGACTGGGAAACTTTAATCCAGCACTTCCGTGAATTGAGTTAAGAACTCAACACTCGCAAACTGAGTTTCTTTAGCTTCTTCGGATTGATAGGTCTTAGGAATGTTAGTGTTTGTTTGTTCACTCTGGAAACAACCCCAACTTTTTCTTCCTCAACAAAACCTTACTTTCTAGATTCTCTTAAAAATCTAGATTCGGGCTGGGAAACTTTAATCCAGCACTTTCGTGAATCGAATTAAGAACTCAGCACTCGCAAAATGAGTTTCTTTAGCTTCTTCGGATTGATAGGTCTTAGGAATGTTAGTGTTTGTTTGTTCACTCTGGAAACAACCTCAACTTTTTCTTCCTCAACAAAAACTTACTTTCTAGATTCTCTTAAAAATCTAGATTCGGGCTGGGAAACTTTAATCCAGCACTTTTGTGAATCGAATTACGAACTCAGCACTCACAAAATGAGTTTCTTTAGCTTCTTCGAATTGATAGGTCTTAGGAATGTTAGTGTTTGTTCACTCTGGAAACAACCCCAACTTTTTCCTTCCTCAACAAAAACTTACTTTCTAGATTCTCTTGAAAATCTAGATTCGGGCACAGGAAACTTTAATCCAGCACTTTTGTGAATCGAATTAAAGAACTCAGCACTCACAAATGAGTTTCTTTAGCTTCTTCAATTGATAGGTCTTAGGAATGTTAGTGTTTCCAGACTGGGAGACTTTAATCCAGCACTTTCTTGAACAAAAACGTACTTTCTAGATTCTCGTAAAAATCTTGGTTCAGTTCCTAGGAAACTTAAGGCCAACATTTTCGTGAATCGATTAAGAACTCAGCACTCACAAACTGAGTTCCTTTAGTTTTCATGAGATTGACAGGTCGGAATATCAGTTGTAAGGGTATTTGTTCACTCTGGAAACAATCAATTTTTTCTTCCTCGACCAAACATTGCTCCACAGATTCTTGTAAAAATCTAGATTCAGATTGGAAACTTTAATCCAGCACTTTCGTGAATCGAATTAAGAACTCAGCACTCGCAAAATGAGTTTCTTTAGCTTCTTCGGATTGATAGGTCTTAGGAATGTTAGTGTTTGTTTGTTCACTCTGGAAACAACCTCAACTTTTTCTTCCTCAACAAAAACTTACTTTCTAGATTCTCTTAAAAATCTAGATTCGGGCTGGGAAACTTTAATCCAGCACTTTTGTGAATCGAATTACGAACTCAGCACTCACAAAATGAGTTTCTTTAGCTTCTTCGAATTGATAGGTCTTAGGAATGTTAGTGTTTCAGACTGGGAAACTTTAATCCAGCACTTTCTTGAACAAAAACGTACTTTCTAGATTCTCGTAAAAATCTTGGTTCAGTCTAGGAAACTTAAGTCCAACATTTTCGTGAATCGAATTAAGAACTCAGCACTCACAAACTGAGTTCCTTTAGTTTTCATGAGATTGACAGGTCTTAGGAATATCAGTTGTAAGAGTGTTTGTTCACTCTGGAAACAACCTCAAATTTTTCTTCCTCGACCAAAACTTACTTTCTAGATTCTTGTAAAAATCTAGATTCAGATTGGGAAACTTTAATCCAGCACTATCGTGAATCGAATTAAGAACTCAGCACTCGCAAACAGTTTCTTTAGCTTCTTCAGATTGACAGGTCTTAGGAATTTTAGTGTTTGTTTGTTCACTCTGGAAACAACCTCAACTTTTTCTTCCTCAACAAAAACGTACATTCTAGATTCTTGTAAAAATCTAGATTCAGATTGGGAAACTTTAATCCAGCACTATCGTGAATCGAATTAAGAACTCAGCACTCGCAAACAGTTTCATTAGCTTCTTCAGATTGACAGGTCTTAGGAATTTTAGTGTTTGTTTGTTCACTCTGGAAACAACCTCAACTTTTTCTTCCTCAACAAAAACGTACATTCTAGATTCTCGTAAAATTCACGAGACTGGGAAACTTTAATCCTGCACTTTCGTTCGTGAATAAATCCGCCCACCCAAACGTACGCGCATGATTGACGCGAGCGTAGTACGAAGAACAGCAGTACAGGAGTCACCTTCAAAAAGAAGAGGGTATCACATTCACAAAGAGATCCGCAAACTTCATTCATCCAACCGGCGAGGCCGCTCGTCTCTTTCCACACAGAAAATTCTTTATTCGCGAGTCGACGACGTGGGCTGGTGTACAATCGCGGCGAGTCTCTTCAAACGGCGACCCGCGCCCTTTTCTGTGGCCGGGACGTCGTCGGCGACACCCACGCGTGAAGCCAGACAGACGGTGGCGCTGTTGGAGGCGACGCGGGGGCGGGGGCGGTGGCGGCGGGGCGGGGGCGGCGCCGTCAGCCACATCCGCGCGCGTCCCCCGCCCCCGCCCCCAGCGACAGCTAGAGGTCAGCTCTGGCGGAATGCACGTCCCGGGTTGGAAGACGAGAGAAAGAATGCGGTACTATTTACACGCTGTTCCGTCTCAGAATCCGATTCAGAAACACCACCCCCAACATTTAGAAAGAGTTTTGGACATATGAATAAACCATCATGGAAGCGTCGAAACGTAGGTAATACTTTAAGCTGATAAGTGATAACGAATTCGTTTACTTTGTCTAATTTTTTCATCGACGTGCAATAGCTACTTATGAGTCTATATAAAGTTTTTTTTTTAATTTTGAGAGATTAACAGAAATGTTTAATATATTGTATGTTAAGAAATATTTTATATGAATCAATTTATTGTATGTTAAGAGTATTTTTTTGTCAATATTATATAAAAATCCAATTACTTCAAGATTCATTTTAACTATGTTATAGGCATTCCATGGCCACAGGCAATCGTCGTTTTTATCACCAAAATATTACTCCAAATTCGGATTCAGTTCACAAAATGCTCACAAAATGTTACTAGAAATGACGCAAATTGCTCCTCTTTATAGATCTTTTGAAGGTAGTAATGGCAAACATCATTTTATTAAATTGCAAATTTGAAAAAGCTTAAATAGAAAAGATTTTATTCTTAAATCAAGCAGAATTATTGACTATTTTGGTTATCAAAATCAATTTTGATATTCCACCATTGAGCTAAGTGAGATAGATAGATATTTATTAAAGTTCGCTTTGAGCTAATGCTCGGGAAGTGGTCTTTCTTTAAAAAAAACTGAGTCATAATTATTGAAAAATGTATCAAAAACTTTTTACCTCATCTGTGCTGCATGAGGTTACTGACTATTTGCATCATTATTCAATTACTATGCAAACCTCTCGTTTTATTATAGTCTGGTTAAATCTCAATTAATTGGAATTCCTGAATACCTCAATTAATCTTTAGCGAGCTGTATCCGCAAGTTAATATCCATACGAACACCACATTTAGAGCATAAGAATAATTAACATGTAAAATATTTCACTAAATATGTAATGAACTCTATGAGGTTTTTGGAAGTTGTAGTTCTCAACATAATTAACACGATAGTAAAAACATTATGTCAGTGGGTTCGATGACGTAATGTTTTTAAAAATATTTATTGCACAAAAAATATTCAACTTTCTGATACACGTTAGACATGTAGTAGTGTAGTTAACGATTTTACTGTCTGAAAGACGATTTCAATGTCTGAGCTCGTGTCAAGTTAATAAATTAACATTGACCCTTAATTTTTAAGAAAATTATTTTTAACAACGATTGAAATATTCTTGGAAAAATTTTCATTTTTGTTGGATGTATAGCATCTCGTGAAAAGCAAATTATCGCATCAAAACATAATTTTGGAATTGACTTAGGCTAGCGTTATAATGTTTGTAAGGTCGCTGTAATTAGTTTCTTTCTTTTCATGTTATATTTTAGATAAAATGAAAGCACACCTAATTAATTTTAATTTACGATAAATTATGACAAATCATCGACTCGTAAAATGTAATGAATATAATATATCTCAAATGTTTATAAAATATTTATATATTCATTCGATTTTTCGATATATTCATTTACTTACAACTATAACCAAGTCAAAAATAAACTTCTAATTTTGTCTCGTTTCTAATCTTCTAAAACCAGTATCAACATCTCAAGTACCATTCTGGAAATTCTGAAAATATTCTCTTGAATGTGTAACTTATTTTAGAAACTGTTCTAAGCGTGGAAGATACGTAAGCTGACACTCCCAAGAAACATTTGCCAGTAGCAACACGCCGCGGAATTCCTGAGCCCACGCCTTGCGCTCGCCCAGAAGCAATTGAGCTGTCGCCCCGGCTTTCAACGCCAACACAGTCTCGCCACCACCACGTCTCCTCTGACCGGCAGGTCCTAGGTTCGAACCCTGACGGTGGCAGGATTTTCGACACTAGCTTTTCAGCTAGGTCGAATTCAGTCGCTGTCTGGAGGAGAATTCTAGCGGCCGGCTGCTCTGATCGGTAGTTTTCCGTGGTTTCTCCGATCAACACCAGGCGAATGCCGGAGCAGTACCCTACCAAACGGGCCACGGACCGCGCGCAATCTGTCCTTCCTCTTCCTTGTCCTCTCCTCTCCCCTTACACACACACTTACACTAACATGCACTACACTATCACATATTCCGGGAGACCGGTCGGGAGCTTAGAGCTTGTCCCGGAAGGGGCGGTGCCCCGCTGGTGGGAGAGTCCTGGTTAGGGGGAAACCCCGCTAGCCGACGGTGGGTCGGCGCCGGATCTCGCCATCCAGCGGGGGAAGATCACTACCATCTCCCGAGAAAAAGAAACATGCACTGCACTAACGAGACCAATGACCAAAGCAGTTGACGTGCCCGGAAACACGAAAAAATCAATCAATCAAAAAAACACCACGTCTCACCACACCTACGACTAGCGATCGCAAATTTTACCATATTACCAAATTTTACCAAAACATTGATACACCAATATTTAGATACATCGCTAAAGGGTTTTCGATGTCGATGAAAACATCGACGACAAAATATCAATGTTTAAAACATCAATGTTTTAATTATAGGCTAATAAACATGCTAATTTCCTAACCACTTTTAATTACAGTAGGTAAAACGGATATATTTAGTTGTTTGGTTACCAGCATGTTAGTAATATGATAATAAAAATTATTATGGAATGTAAAGAATAAAATTAACAATAATGAACACTGGGGTTTGCTACTTTAACCTTTAGTCACTTCCATTCATACACCATCGAAGGAAAACCACCTACAATTCACTCAGATTGCATAGGCAAAATGAGCAGCATGGTAAAGAGGATGACGCAAAACAACTATGTGGATCAAATTGAGGATTGATGCTACTCTACAAATGTGCCTAATCCCCTTTATGAAAAAAAGAATTAAAAACCTCGATGTTTTTGAAAGAAACTATCGATGTGAAGATAATATCTAAAGCAAAATATCGATGATAATATATCGATTTTTCTGCCGGAAAACATCGATGTTTTTTTTGTAATCCCTACCTACGACCGTCATCCAGTCACTAGTCCTATCACCACCAGCCATCCGAGATCGCTACTGTTACCGCAGCACATTTCTACCACTCAACGTCATACGCAACCTACAACAAGAGAGGGCAACTAAATTTTCTGGGCCACCTTTTACATTAAAGTTTTACACATGTCATTTTACTAATAAGCAACTAAAACTTACTACTAATGAAAATAAATTCTAACTTTAAGGTCACAATTAATAAATACAATTGATTTCATGTTGAGAGATTTACAGACTTCCTAGATTGTTTGGAGATTATCTTCCTCGAAAAGTAGGAAAACAATTCCCAAAATTGTCAGATTAAAAAAGGAAATCAGGCATTGAACATATTTTCGAAAATCTCTGCGATCTCTACCTGGTCCATCCTCGTGAATACGCCTACGATCCTATTACGTCAACATCACCGCCACCTCACAGGCCATGGTTGTTTCAGTGTCTTATCCCTGTTCCATCCCCGCCACCGTCAAACCCTCTCGTCACCGTGGGCCCTGGTGCCACAATCCTGTTCTACCACCACCAGGGGCGACCAGAATGGGCCTCAGGCTCCGACTTAATTGGGATCATGATTTTTTTCATTCAAAAGAAATAAAAATACTTATCTCTAATCCAAATTTAACGCTAAAAGTTATTTCTGATGCATGGAGAAATGAATTCTCTTGATGAAATGAGGGAGGATTGGTTGGTGGTTAGTGATTCCGGGCACGTCAACTACTGAGGTGAATAGCCCTGTAAATGTAGTGCAGTTTTTCATCGGGGTATGACGATGATCTTCTCCCTCTGGATAGCGAGATCCGGCACCGACCTACCGTCGACTAGCGGGTTTATCCCAACCAGGTATCTCCCACCAGATGGGCACCCCCTCAGCCGGAACAAGTTCTAAACCACCAACCGGTCTCCCGTCATGTGTGTTAATGTGTTATTAATGTTAGAGTGAGTCTGTGTGTAAGGGATGAGGATAAGACAAGGAAGATGAAGGAAAGATCGTGCGCGGTCCGTGGCCCGTTTGTGAAGGTACTGTTCCGACATTCGCCTGGTGTTGATCGGAGAAGCCACGGAAAACAACCGATTAGAAAAGCCGGCCTCTAAAATTCTCCCGCAGACAGAGACTGAATTCCACCTAGCTGAGAAGCGTGTGTCGAAAATCTTGCCACTGTCGCGAGTGTAACCCTGGGACATCCCGGTGAGAGGCACTGCAGTGACATCTCACGCAAATTGGGAGGGGGGAGGAAATTATTTGTTTGAATTGAGAGGTGCCCGTAGATCAACTGCCTCAGACCCTAGTTTTCTGTAGACGCCCCTGGTCACCAGCACCAACAGCATCACCTCTCCCTCCGGCATTCCTATCTGCATCACATCTAACACCGATAGCACTGTCTCAGTACATCAACTGATGATAGTGCAGCGCCTTTGACCGGGAGGTCCTAGATTCGAGTCCTGACGGCGGCAGGATTTTCGACACTAGCTCTTCAGCTAGATCGAATTCAGTCGCTGTCTGGAGGCCAAGTCTATCGGCCAGCTGCTCTTATCGGTAGTTTTCCGTGGTTTCTCCGATCAACACCAGGCGAATGCCGGAGCAGTACCCTAAAAACGGGCCACGGACCGCGCGCGATCTTTCCTTCCTCTTGGTTGTCCTATCCTCTCTCCTTACACACACACACACACACACACACACACACACACACACTAACATGCACTTCACTACCACACACGTCAGGAGACCGGTCGGGGACTTAGAGCTTGTCCCGGCTGGGGCGGTGCCCCGCTGGTGTGAGGTACCTGATTGGGGAAAACTCCGCTAGTCGACGGTAGGTCGGCGCCGGATCTCGCCATCCAGTGGAGGAAGATCACCGCCACCTCCCGATTAAGAAAACACGCACTCCACTTACGGAACTAATGACCTCTGTAGTTGACACCCCCCGAAGCACTACAAGTAATCAATCCATCACATATACCACCTCCCCCACTTTAGCTATCGCCGCATCTCGCCCCCGCCCTCCTCCCAACGCTGTCTGCTTTGCTCTCGGCCCACGCGCGCCGAGGGCCTGGCGCCGCCTTGCGTCACGTGGATCCTGTGTCCGCGCGCAGAAATAGGCGGAGACGTCAGCAAGATCGCGGAAAAGTCTTGCTGGGATGCGATGATTCACTAATAATATCTGAGAAAGTTGGATTTTAAAATAATTCAGACATAATGTGGTCCATTTTGTTTTAAAGGGTGCAAACATCACTGTAGGAATAACTATATTGCAGTTTTGTCCAACTGGCGGCATGCAATGCTATTTGTTGTGGCCGGCCAAAGGTTAGTAGTCCTTGTCAGGGATGAACGTTTTCTGCCTAGCGACGCCCTCTCAATGTAAAAGAAGATTAAGTATATATTTAAGGATATTTTGTAGTAAATTCGTTAATTCAAAATCACCCCAATGTGCTTGAGTGTGTTAAGTGTACTACGGCCTAATACCACGCATGGTTTCAGTCCTCCTCCCGTGTCAGAGCTGCTGGACAAACTGCCGAGATCAACAAAAATGGGAAACAAGGTAATGAGGACCACCCCTGTAATGGAAATATGACCCCCAATTATATTACAAGTTTTTGTTGTGGCCATTGAGGTCCTGACCTGGATGGCCGAGGTGGCTGTGGGCGTGGGTAGGGTACGGCTAGGGCACAGCTAGGGCGCGGCTAGTGAGTGGCTAGGGCGCGGCTAGGTCGGGGCTACGGCGTCTTTAGGGCGTGGCTAGAGCGTGGATAGGGCGTGGCTAGGGTGTGGCTAGGGCGTGGCTAGGGCGTGGCTAGGGCGTGGCTAGGGCGGTTGTTAGGACGTGGCTAGGGCGGTTGTTAGGGCATGGCTAGGGCGGTTGTTAGGGTGTGGCTAGGGCGGTGGTTAGGGCGTGGCTAGGGCGTGGCTAGGGCGGTTGTTAAGGCGTGGCTAGGGCGGTGGTTAGGGCGTGGCTAGGGCGTCTTTAGGGCATGGCTAGGGCGTGGCTAGAGCGTGGATAGGGCGTGGTTAGGGCGTGGCTGGGGCGTGGATAGAACGTGGCTAGGGCGGTGGCTAAGACGTGAGGCCTCGGTAGGAAGGGTAGTGGGTTAGTATCCCGGCATGGGCATAGTTGTTTGTCCCTGTTCTTTCATACACGTGTGTTGTCGCAGGTCTTGCTAGTCTGCTTTTTGTTGTGAGTCAGCAGAGTCACAAGGCCTTCAGCGACAACACAGATCGAGGAGCTCGCAAATGTGTCTTGGGTAAAGGTTAGTATATGTCTCCAAGAGGGACATAGCGGTTACCCGACGCGGATAGTCGAATTCAGCATCCCTTGAAGCTGAAAAAACTTTCCGAAAAAAATGTTGTGTCCATTGAAATCATTGAAGTTGGACACCCCTGCTCTATTGCAATGTTTTATTCTGAAGGGAGCGCCTATGAGAGGGAAGATATTAATGAAAATGAAATATCTGTATTACTATTTTTGAAGCGCGGAGAATTTTAAGGAAACTATGGAGACTTCATATATGTGAGGGGTGTTTACATTTCATTAAATACCGAAGAACTTGCGAAAGATCCCAAACAATGAAACATCGATTTTGGCTATAACTGCAAATATTTGATTGAGTTACTTCGATCATTCTCATAATGCGCGTACCGACTGAATTGCCAAACTCAGTGCGTCACTGCTTACAACGCAGTTGACGTCGTGTGACAGCAAGGTTTCAAGGAAGAAGCCGCCCGCCATTTACTATTCTATTGTTGCATTATTTCATAACAACATTTTTCATATTTTCGGTAAGTAAGGAACTATTGCACAGTATACATACTACTGAAGTCTTCGAGAAGACTGTTAAAATACTTAGTTTATTGCAGTGTAATTATTTTTGTTCTTCGGAATGTTTTGCTCCTGCATGCCACTAGTTTGTGAATATTCATCAACTGATAATTTTTTTTTATTTTACGCATATGAGCTATTAGCAGATGTTTAGGGAAAACTCAAATGCAAGGATTCTGATATCATTGTAAGAGAATGCGAGAAGCTCGCTTTGTTATTAACACTTTTCTGGTGATTCATTTTCTATATTGGTCTTATGGCTTTTCCGCAGACAACGGTTTAATAACTGTTTCGCAGTAAAACTGCTCTCTTCCAATTTTTTATGCATTTCACCTTAGCCATAACGGAATACGTCCTGTGTAAAGGAAATGCTTTTTTAAAAAAGAATATTACCATTCTTTTGGAATATTACTCTTAAGAATATTCCATCATCTCTCGGTTCCTTGAACCGAGGAAAAGCAATGCTGTTGTAAGGTATTCCAAAGTTGCGACGTTTGCATGGTAGAAAGTTTTCCTCATTCTTTTGAATATAAAGCACGCAAATTTCTCTTTCAAAGTCATAAAGGAATTTCTTTCAATTTTTTTCTTGTTTCGTAATCTTTTGAATATGTATCGTGACGCTAGACATTTGTGTCAGTTAAAGTTATGTTAATGCAAAGTACGCAAAGACGCCCATAAACTGAACGAATTCTCTATGAGAGAATTTTTAGATAAAGAGGGTCATGTTAAATGAACTACGTTTTAAATTTCCGGGATATTGAGGCTACATAACTGTTTAGGCGTCAAAATAGCTAGTTGTGGGAGAGCTGGAATGTTGGGCATAAGACCCGTAAAACCTCTTCCTGAGTTTATTTTGTGAAAGAGAGGGTTCTGAAAGACATTCTTTCAGCAAGCATTGTGATTAGAATCTGCTTTTAACAATAAGTATTTTAAGAAAATATCTGTGTTACCTCTGTCCTGGGAGAAAGGAATCAATTGTCTTTCTTGTTTTATCGTGTTATTCATGCGTGCATGAAACAACGCATTTTTCGTTGGAAAATGTAGCGCCATGGAACATCAAAATCGAAATCCATCGTTTCTGTACAGTCGATAGTCGAGTATTTAGTCACTTTTCACGAGCGAGGCGATTTACCAACCAGATGGCTCGATTCAGCAACCAGATCCTCCGGCACACCGATTTTTGCTCATTCTGCGCGACACCAGTTTGCGTCACGAACCACGTGACCACAGCACGGGCACTTCGTTTGAAAAGTCTGACCAGACGCTGACCACCATGTAGTATGGGGAGCTAGTAGCGTTGAGAAACATTTTGAAAGTGATACAAAATGACAATTTTCAACGGTAACCAACCAAAAATAACACGATGAAGGTGTACAAGATGCGATAGTTCAAAGAAATACTTCATAAATCTGTTTTCGTGTCTTGTAACGAGGTAATAATTTTGGGATCTCCCTGCATTTAAAATTCCCGCTAATATTGTGACGCAAAGTGGTGTCTGAAGTTCATTGGCTGAAGTCGGATACGATGAGTAAGAGCCCCACCTCCCGGCACGATCGCTGGTTTTCAAATAATGAGTGCTCGTGGCGTCGTAAGCTGAAAGAATGCAATTTCGCCGAATAATGACAATTGAATAATTTAGATGGATCGGTCGCTTCAACCCTCCAGGGAGGTCCGGGAAAGTGCTGTGCTTTCATGGCTATCTCGAGAGTGTGTCAGTCATTTGATTGTGTATTCTCAGGGAAATTATTCCTTCTCTATGTAATGCAGTCAGCGGTTTATGAGGGAAAAATATATTATCTCGAACGCACGGGGCGTTTGAGATGTACGCCCTTTGCTGGTAATTCATACCAAAGAAAAGTTATAATTGTTTACATTCAAGATTAGATGACAATTTGAATTAATTTAAGTGTCTATGAGTAAACAAAAGTACTTACTAATAAAATCAGCGATCGTATTCGCTAATTCACACAAATCTAGTATCGTTGTTGTAGTTCCTATGTTTCAAATGAAGAGACAATAATTTCTTGATACCACAACATTTAGCTTCAAAAATTACACATTCTATGAAAATAAGTATTCTATGTAAATATGGCCTCGAGATCTTAAGCTTTCTTATCTTATCTAATATTCTTCAATAATCAAGCTATGATTGTCTTCTGTAATAAAGAAACTCTCACCTATTTTTGAATGTCACTGGGTCATTGAATACTTCTAGTGACGGAAACTGAGGTGAACGAGTGAATGACACCTGACTAATATGATTCTTACGACGAGTATTGTAATTATAAATATTCCTATTTTGCATGATAATGTGTTCCCAACTAAGTCAATTTTGACAAATTTACTAATTCATAAAAAGTAAGGCAACGGAAGGATTAAAATCTCAAGAAAGAAAAACTGTCAGGAATCATGCAGATCGGAGTTTGCTTATTATTCGTGACTTTTTCTCCAATATAGAAGTCTGGGAACTATGTAATGCATTTCTTAAGGATATTATGTCATATTTCAGGCAGGAATTACATTCGCGAAATTCTCCAACGAGCTGCATGAAGGCTAAATGAATTTGAAAGGGGTTTCATGAATGCGTACCACAATGAACTTAATTTAATGTTTTATTCATGTGTATTCCATTTTAGGTTTGAGTGAATTGAGAAACACCAACATTTTAGTAACTTACCATCCGCTAGTTGCGTATTGTTCATTTTCAATGGTGCATGTGATTGCCTGTTTGAAACGCAAATCTTCATGGAAACCGCTTTCCATTCGTTCACTATTAATTCTTAAGATCATTTTGAAGGAAATATATAAAATCGTATATTTCTTGATTCTTTCTTGCAAAGAATATTTTGCCAACACTAAAAAGAACTGTTTCTAAGTCTGTTTCTAATGCTCGAGGGCATATCATTTACATACAAAAGAAATATTATAAAGACTAAAATCTAATCCTGCGGGACACCACATTCACCTGACATAGAATTGCAAAGATAAGTAAATAATGTTCTCTTGTGCAAGTACGGAATTTTCACTCTAAAAGATCAATGTTTCAGGTGCGAAGTCACCCAATTTAGGTAAATATCACGAATTCATGATGAACGATGAAGGATTTCCTAACGAATCACCTTGGACTAATACTAGAGGTATCCGTTCATTCAGTATGAGGACTTCAAGATGTCCTAGGTCGTCTGCAGACCTGAAGGCAGAAGATCGCTGCACGTCCAGAAATCAATTACGTAATCGCAGGCTGACCCTTACAAGTTTATATTAGCTCACCTATCCGTGTTCCCTGGGAACATCATTATATAATTCGAGCAGTAAAACACACTACAGGGCAACAAGGCGACAGAGTCCAGACTGAGGTCCTGCAGCCGCAAGATGTCAGACCGTTCCAAGTCACTACGTTCATCGTAGTGTCGTCATGAGTTGGAAAGTTCAACGTTCTAACTAATTACGAACTACTACATAAATCTTTGGGACACTGGGCGACCAAGGCCAATCCTGCAAAATGGAAGGACGTCCCAAGACAGCCAGTGTATCGTAGGACGAGTAACCTAATAGTTTCTACCAACATTTCATGTCGGCTTTATGTCTTTAAGAATATTACAAGAAAAGTTAAATATAGTCCTTTATGCATAATTGAATTGAAATATTTGGAGCCGTTCATGAAGAAAAGTTGTTTGAAAGTTTTTGAAAAACTTTTCAGCTCATTTTCACACAACACTTTTACAGAAAGTTCGTTTCAGCCAATCGCGCACTGCAAGAGATATCGCACGGTTTTAGGACTTTCGAATTCATTCTGAAGCCCTGCAGCCCCAAGGGCGTAGAACGACCCAAGCCAATATGTTTATCGTAGAACGACCTTTGGAAGCAAGTTCTCACCCAACATTTCTTGGGTCAAAAATTGCATCGAACCGCAAACTACTACAGAAAGTGACCGCACTCAACATGAAACCTTTCAGCCACAAGATCGCAGGACGCTCGAATCCAAGTTTCCACCAATCTTTCAGGAAAATTCCACGAACCAACCAACAACGCCAACTGTTTGTAAATAATTGACTTTTACGCGATATTTTGGCGCCCGTAGTTTCTCGTGGCGCACTATATTTTTATCGGACGAGGACATCACAAAAGGAAGCCATTTACAAGTTAGCCAACTGCAAACGAACGAATGCAGGAAGGGAGTCTAACGGGTTCAAGGACACAACAACCACAGAACCTTCAGTTATATTTCCAGCTCTCTCTGTCAGTTTGGCTCATTCTTAGGAATTCTCTTCTATCGCAGGACGACCCTTGGAAGTTCCTCCCAGGCTTCCCAGGTAAGTTCAATGTTCCGATCACCGCTGCTGGGGGGCAGGGAGGGGGGCAGGGAGGGGGCAGGGGGCAGGTGCGACTAGTACCCTGCGGAGGCGGTGTGCTCGGACCAGCCGCGCCGGATGAAGACGTGGGATTTACGCGCCTGTAAAGGCGTCAGTCCGAACACGACTCTCGGCTTCCCGGCCGCGTCATTAAGGCGATACGCGGCCGCCACGCCGCGCCGCGCCGCAACCGCTTGCAGCGCCCTCTCACGCACCCGGCCACTCACTCGCGCGCACACACACACACACACACGCCTTCGTCAGCCGCGCCGACGCCGCACAGTGGGCCGGAAACGCCGACGACAGGGCGCGAAGCGTGCTTCTCGGTTTTTGATCGATTGTTTTTTTCGTGTTTCCGGGGGCGTCAACTGCTTTGGTCATTAGTCCCGTTAGCGTAGTGCATGTTTTTTTCGCGGGAGATGGTGGTAATCTTCTCTCGCTGGATGGCGAGATCCGGCGTCGATCTACCGTTGGCTGGTGGGGTTTCCTCCTAACCAGGACTCTCCCACCAGCGGGGCACCGCTCCAGCCGGGACAAGCTCTAAGCTCCCGACCGGTCTCCCGGAATATGTGGTAGTGTAGTGCATGTTAGTGTAAGTGTGTGTGTGTGTGTGTGTCTGTGTGTGTAAGGGCAGAGGATAGGATAAGGAAGAGGAAGGAAAGATCGCGCGCGGTCCGTTTGGTAGGGTACTGCTACACCATTCTCCTGGTGTTGATAGGAGAAACCACGGAAAACTACCGATCAGTGCGTCTCGTAATTTCCTACGATTCGATCTAATTCAGATAATAATTATGAAGCAATTGTGGAAAGTATAAATTTATTGATAGTTCGTTTATTAATATTATTATTATTATTATTATTATTATTATTATTATTATTATTATTATTATTATTATTATTGCACATAGATGGCTCGATTCAAGTAGTTTTGGACCTTATAGAATCAATCGTACGAGGATACCAGGAATTAAGACATTTGCATGTTTATATTACGCCAATCCCAACACGAAGCTCCAAATTCGGCACAAAAAAATGCACTAATCGTCCATTTAGAAACAGGTTTGTCTTTTCTTTTATAGACATCACGAGGGTGGGGACTGGTCGCCGTACAATGCAATTTCACCTACGGGAGCGCGAAGATATAAGAAAATATTCAAATGAGACTGCTTGGTCCATTCTTGTTTATGCTGTACAAATATTATTAGAAAATAAAATTTGTCAGATCAATAAAGAAAATTAGAAAATTTATAAGGAATATATGTTTTCTTCGAAGATTTTGTTCCCATTCAACAATTTGTTTTCACTGTGCAAGTCAAAACGACACATGTTATGTGTTCGGCTTTGCGTCTGTACGGATTGAAGTCTAAGTATTAAACATTAACTACTTTTGTAGCATAGTTTTAAGCAGTATTATGGGAAAATGATTTTATCATTTTCGGAGATTTATTTTATTATTATTCATTGGTTTTTAGGGATTCCGGGCGCGTCACAAGCTAAGGTCTTTAATTCCGTAAGTTTAGTGAATGTTTTTTTCTTCGGAAGTAGCAGTAATCTTACCCGCTGGATGGCGAGATCCGGCTCCGACCTCCTACGGCTTGCTGGATTTTCCCCAACCAGATACCTCCCACCAGCGGGGACCGCCCCAGCCGAGGCAAGCCCAGAGCTCCCGACCAGTCACCTAGCACGTGTAATAGTGTAGTGCATGTGAGTGTAAGTGTCCATACGTAAGAGGCGAGGGCAGAAAAGAGGAAAGAAAGATCGCGCGCGGTACGTGGCCTATTTATTAGAGTACTACTCTGGCATTCGCCTATTTACTATTATTTCGATCGGGTCCAAATGAAGAGCCATCGAGCGACGTTAAAGATTTTACTATCACACAATTATAAGTTTCCTTATAAGAAAAGTATTCGTTATTTGGCACTTTAAGTTAAACACGTAGGACATTTTTCTACGAAAAAAAGACTTATCCATTATTTTTTCGCCAAGCGACTTTTGGCCCATTTCGGACCAGTGTGCGTGTCCGCCGCCGCCGCTGCTGCCCGCGGCCGCCCGCCAGCCCGCCCGTCCGTCCGCCCTCGCTCTTGTGTGTAAATTCGGATGTAGTTGTTGCGATGGAGCGATAATTATTGTAATACAGCGCCGCTCATTAATATTTATGCGCCCCCCTGGAATGCGAGCCGGGCGCCAAGCGCGGGCGCGCGCACGCGTGCTCCGACGTGCGCGAGCGCACGCGTGCGTGTGTGTGTGTGTGTGCGTGTGATTGGAGCGCGATAGCGCGCAGTCGGCCGCCTAAAGAGCTACAAATTGGATCCGAGCGCCGGTGCTGCGCCGCGCCGGGCCGCGCCTTGCTTCGTCGTCTTGCTGCGCGGCGCAGCCTCTCGGCCGCGGGCTGCGCGTGGCGCAGCGTCTCTGCTGCGCGAGATGGCGACTGCCGGCTACCGGCCTAGCGATGGCAAAAAAAATCGATGTTCTTAAAATCGATATTTATTCGATCCTTTTATTCGATATTCAATCGATTCATTTATTCAATATAATTTGTTTATTCGATTTAATAATGTCGAACATCGATATTTATTCGATGTTCGATGTTATTAAAACATCCACCAGACACATCGATATATGAACATCGATGTATTAACATCGATGTATTAACATCGATATATTAACATCGATATTTTGCTCTCGATGTTTTCTTCACATCAATATTTTGTTACAAAAACATCGACGTTTTTTCCACTTTTTTTTTTTAAATAAAGAGGTTTAGGCACGTTGTAGAGTAGCAGCAATCTACAGCAAAATCGTTGTTTGGCGTCATCATCTTATTCACACTGCACATTTCACCTGTGCAATCTGAGAAAATTTTAGGTGTCTTTAGTTCGATGGTCTATGAATGGAAGGCACTAAAGGGTAAAGAATTCATTCAAGTTTCATTCAAGTCACTAAAGGGTAAAGAATTCAAGTTATTCATTACATTCCATAACAATTTTTATTAACATACTACTAATGTTCTGGTAACCAAACAATAAAATATATCTCTTTTACGTACTGTATTTAAAAATGGATAGGATATAGCATGTTTATTAGTCTATAATTAAAACACCGCGAGACGCCGACTCGAGGCTATCTGCCTACCGATGGCAAAAAATCATCGATGTTTTTAAAACATCGATATTTATTCGATGTTCGATGTTTTTAAAACATCCGCCAGAAACATCGATATATGAACATCGATATATTAACATCAATATTATGCTCCCGATGTTTTCTTCACATCGATATTTTGTTGCAAAACCATCCACGTTTCTTTTATTTTAATTTTTTAATTTTTTTAAATAAAGGGGTTTTAGAACGTAGCAGTAATCTACAGCAATATCGTTGTTTTGCGTCATCATTTTTATCACGCTGCATATTTTGCCTGTGCAATCTGAGGGAATTTTAGGTTTTACTTCGATGGTGTATGAATGGAAGGGACTAAAGACTCGCTGACTGGCGGCTACCGGCCTAGGGATGGCAAGAAAATTGATGGTTTTCACCAGAAACATCGATATATTAACATCGATATTTTTCTCTCGAGGTCTTCTTCACATAGACATTTTCTTGCAAGAACATCGACGTTTCTTGTATTTTAATTTTTTTAAATAAAGAGGTTTAGGGACGTTGATGAGTAGCAGCAATCTACAGCTATATCGTTGTTTTGCGTCATCATCTTCATCACACTGCACATTTCGCCTGCGCAATCTGTTACTTCGCATTAAAAACTACATCGTTAAACGCACTCCGAAGCAGTGACGGACGTCAATATATGTGACACTGAGATATAAATTTAGTTCGGAAGCGAACCTTAATGGTACTATGGTAATGCTCGGTGTTTTAATGAAGCCAGCTCCTCCTCAAGGGTAAAACGCGTTTACAGTAAAAAAAACAAAACTTTTTTGGGTCAGTTGGCATTTATCCAGCATACCTGAAGGGACATAGGTAGGTGTGGATGATTACGGACATTTTGGAACAAATAGCTTATTTCGGTTTGCTAAACTAATTCTTTCTTCTGAATATCACACAACACAAGTATCAATTATTTCTTTTACATTGTCGCACCAATATTATCTCTACTTGCCAATTTAACGTAACAAAAACCGGACGGGTATCATGGCATTGAAGTAAGCCGTGCAAAGAATTTAAATGCTGTCTAGTTGTCCCACATAGGTGCGGTTTGCGAAGCAAGACACCACTTTCGGCAAAATCCTATTAAAATGTTATTTTAGACGGCGAACTGAAGGTAAAAAATGATTGTAATGTTGAACACCCGGGTGATACCGAATTCAAAAATGCTCAACAATTCAGCCTATATCTGGAATGAGCATTTAAAGCTCGGGTGTTAGAAAGACCTAAGTACTATTAATTTCGAAGAAACGCTTAAATTAGCGGAAAACAATGCAGCCTCCGGCTTGGAGAGAGGTGTCAACTGTTCCATTAAACAATCGGGAAGACTGAAAAATAAAAAAAATTAAAACTATTTCTATTTTGACTGAGAATAGCAAATATTTAATTAAGGTAATCCGCAATTTCTTATGACTTTCATCTCGAACTGAATATTCCCATATTCAGTGCATCACTGGTTACGACACAGTTGAGGTCATGCGATGAGGAAGAAAGAAGCTTCCGTGTTCACATGAGGTATTTCAAATCAATTCAAATCAATATTATTAGTAATTTGCTTACAGGATTAACCCATTACAAATTGCCAAGAATATTCGAGGCGCAAATAACTTCTGATAAATAACTTACAATTAACTTCTGACAGAGCAGGTAGTTAGCATAAGATATAATTTAAATAACACAACAAATACAAATAATATACAGTAACTCAATAACAAAATAATACAATAACATAAGATACAAAATAATCGAGACAACAGAACTAACAAATAGGTACAAAACAAGCTGTATCAAGAGAGGTTTGACGCGTTACAGATATAATAATGTCATTCATTAGTGCTCGTGGAATTTAGCTTGAACTATTTCATTTGTAGTGAATGCACGTAATTTCAGAATTGATGAAATAAAGTAATACAGCGTTTTAGATCGTCCAGAGTTTAGATTAACATGTGGGTCTTCAATAGAGCCATTGTTTGCTACTCCAGACCCCCGTCTCGACACTCGACAAGAGCATGCGCGTTCGACTTCCCATTTTCACCGCTTCCTCCAATTGCGCGGAGACTTCATGCAATGGAAATAAATTAAATCGTGCGAGGACTATACTGATCCAGTACAACTTGAAATAATAGCTTAAGGGCAAAAAATGAAATCTTCGATAATGAATAATAATATACGCCGCGTGGAGATGAAATCTTTCCGTTGTTCTGGGGACTTTATCTTTAAATTAATTAACTAATTGTATATTAACGCATTAGAAACAACATAATGTGTTTATTATAAAACCTTCATCTCAACACACCTTTGTTTATCTTTATTTGTCTCAACAATCTCACCTCCACGTTATAGTAAAAATAAACATAATTCGACAATACGATATTGAATTTCGGCTTAAAAGCAAAAGCGTCAACAACCTCCCCACTTTCGATAAATGTCAGATATCAATGTTATCTTCCGCGAAGTTAACTCTGTGAATAAACTCAGTGATTTCCGCAGAAATATAGTGGAACTCCATTATTGCAATATAACGGGAGGAAAATAAATAATCTTCCACAAACAATAATTATTAACAAACTATTTGTCAGTTACGGCAGCATACATGGAGGAGCGCCATGCGCACAAACTAGTTCTAGGCACTAATGAGCTAATGTACTGTAGATGTCTGAAGATGAGGTAAAAAATCTCCAAACACGTCTGCTGCGGTAACTGACAAATAGTTAGTTAATAATTATTGTATGTGGAAGATAACTTCTTTTCCTCCCATTATATTACAATAATGAACACTACGAGTGCTAACAGTGCTTCAGTTTATTCGCAACCAGTGCAGAGTCAATCGTAGACTTCTGTGAGCACGCAGGCTCACGTACAGCTCGCCTCGCAGCCTCCACCACTCTCACGGACCATCTCTTTCCTCCGCCCCTCCTCCACCGCCTCTTCCGCCACCTCCGCCTCCGCTGCCTCTGCCGCCTCCGCCATCTCTGCCACCTCCGCCGCCTGCGCCGCCGCCACGGCCGCCACCGCCTCCGCCGCCTCCGCCGCCTCCGTCGCCGACACCGCCCTCACCGCTGCGGCCACCTCCGCCGCCGCCACATCTGCCGACACCGCCCCACCGCCGCCGCCGCCGCTGGCGCCACCTCCGCCACCGCCACCGCCCCCTCCGGCCCCGCAGCTGCCGCCGCCACCGCTGCCGCTGCCGCCTCCACCGCCACCGCCGCCACCGCTGCGGCCGCCGCCACCGTCCCCACCGCCGCCACCGCCGCCGCCGCCGCCGCCGCCCGGGGCCCTGATTTAGTGCGAGATGCCGGCCGGCGGACGCGAGATAGCGCGCTCTAAACGCCGCCCTCTCGGCCGCGCGGGGCGGAGATAGCGGCGGCGGAGGCCCTCGGCTGTTGCTCGCCCCGGACGCGGCGCCGGGCAGCCGGGCACTATGGGCGAGGTGGTGAGAAAAGCGGAAAGAAAGGTGAACTCCCAACCTCAGCTGTTGCCCACCAGAACCACAATCGTTGTGGACAGAGCGGGTGGCCCGGGCGGTAACTAGGCACAACGGGCGAGATGGTGAGAAAAGTGCAAAGAAAGGTGAATTCCCAACCTCAGCTGTTGCCCACCAGATTCACAAACGTTGCGGACAGAGCGAATGGCCCGGGCGGCAAGCAGGCACTACGGGCGAGATGGTGAGAAAAGCGGAAAGAAAGGTGAACTCCCAACCTCAGCTGTTGCCCACCAGAACCACAATCGTTGTGGACAGAGCGGGTGGCCCGGGCGGTAACTAGGCACAACGGGCGAGATGGTGAGAAAAGTGCAAAGAAAGGTGAATTCCCAACCTCAGCAAAGAAAGGTGAATTCCCAACCTCAGCTGTTGCCCTCCAGATCCACAAACGTTACGGACAGAGCGGGTGGCCCGGGCGGTAACTAGGCACAACGGGCGAGATGGTGAGAAGTAGTGGCAAATTCCAGCGGGCAATAAACTCCGGACAACGGGGGTAAAGGTCACTGTTGCATTTACCTAATACTTGTATATAAGGAGAGTAGTTTTAGCGGGTTTTGAGCATGTGACGCCAACCTGCGTTCTTCAATGTCTTTTTGACGTAGTTTTCACTACCGCCAATGATAAAATAAAACCGTTAAAATCCAGTTAAAATATCGCTTTTCAGCAAAAAATGTGCATTGTGGCTTTTGCGGAGTACGAACTGTTCTATTAATATCCAATGCCGGGGATGGGGCAAATGGATCATGCCCCCCCCCCCCGCCGTCTGGATGGGCAGTATTGTTGGGCATTTTAGAATTCGGCATCTTTGGGCGCCCAACGCTATCAACTATTTTTAGATCACATGATTCCCTGCCAGAGACCAAATATCAATCGTTTTTACCTGCTATTTGGGTCGTTTCTTGGATGAACGAAAATGGGATGTAATTGGGGCATATTGTCGGAAGATTTAACATTGATAGGGTTCTTCTCAAAGCCACAATCGAGAAATGACACACTAACATTTTGTGCTTTACTAAATTCCATCGCCCTCTACACCTCGAACTGGGAAGTTAATCCTTGTAGTACTGGAGCTGGCTTAAAAGTAAATTCATTTCAAACAATTGGAGATATTACACTGGCTCATTTCTTGTCTCGCCAATTTCGAATCTAAGCTGTGACTTAAGTCAGGGAGTCGAAGGTTAGAAGATTTCATTACAGGCTACTAAGGATACCGAGGGGCAACTCAGAAGTTGTAAAAACCTGAACAAACCTGTGCGCTATTTTCCTGGCGCTGCTGGTCACCAAGGTAAAAATTCCTGTCACTCAATGTAGGAAAAGAAGCGGGTTGGCGGCTGTTTTTCTGCAGTTCTGACCCTTTCCTCTGACTCTCACTGCACCATGGCTGCAAAGTCAATCCTATTATATCACCATTGCCGCTTATTCATTAATATTAATTCACCATCTGAAGTAAGGTCAAACAATCACAGGAAGTTTCAGAATCTAATTATTCCTTATAGAAGAAATATGAAATTGATTTAAAAGGTAACGTTTCGACATTTTTAACACAGCACAATTTAACGTATCAACATTTCAATTTGGCTCTAAATTACTCACTGTAAGTACAGTATTGTTCTATTGTTTTAAATCTAGATTTTCATTGAATTTTTAATTTAATACATTGCAAGTGACATATTCGATTCCAAACATGAGTATCAGTAAATTTCAAATTCATTCAATTTAATTCACTCTTAATGGGCCGTTTTCTTTTAATCCAGTTCACAGTGTGGTCTCGCTCCAACAGCTGCCAAGCGAGGAGCCCAAGCGAGGCAATTGATTCCACACGGTTACACGAAGGCGAAAAGGCGTTAGAACGGGCAAATCTTAACGCAGTGTGCACGACCGTAAAAATTTCGATAAAATCTGTGGCCCTCTAAGCTTCATAACACGTTAGCGCGTTTCCTAGGTGTGCTCATATGACAGTGTACCATGGGATATTTGCGGCTGGATTTAATTAGAAATGTGGTCGTGCCGCAACGCTGTAGCATTTTTGTCTTTTGCGAGTCCGTTTCATTGCGTTTTGGGATTTAGGCGTGAGCTATGTAGAATAAAACGTTTTTAAACTGGAAAATACACGAGTATGTCTCTGGTTTTAATAAATTGCATTCTTACGATTTGAGTAAAACTATGCGTGTGTGCCCATTCAACATTATTGTAGTCTTTGGAAATGATTTTTCAGTTACAGATTTACAAGTTATTGAGTGCTTTTACGACTTGAGGTAAAATGTTCTTTCAAATGATTTGGAAGTACGTAATTAAGAGAGATATTTTCTAGAATAAAGCAAGTAAAGAATGTTTCGAACAGGTGTTCAGATTCTGAACAACAATACTTTGCCAGTGGACACTGACAAACGATTCAAGAAAAAGAGTTGTCAAGTTTTACATTTAATTTGTAAAATAAAATATTAATCGTTCGCATTAAATAATTTCGCAGGTTAAAATATAGTGATATTTCTCAAATCACAAGTTTCTACTTTCTTTTGAGATCGTCAAGTTAAAACAATAATTTTAGATTGTGAACAAAATTAACAGCTCGGTGGTTAGAATGAATGATACCTTTAATACATTCAGTAGCATTCATTTTTCATCAATTTTGGAAGTATTTCTCTTCAATAGGCAGCCACTGTGATTTGAATAACCCTTCAATAACAAGGAAAAGTTTCATTGAGTAGCCTATCTGAGTGTAATGGAAAAATTCTTCGGAAAAAAAAACTATCTACATATGCAGTGATTTACATAAAATCATCAACAGGTCAGAAATTTACATTCACGTACGAAATTTACATTATTTTGAGTAGTATAACTTTAACTATCGCTGCAATCTTCTAAAACTTACACGATTATGTATGCTCTATTTTCAAAATTTTCCGCTATTATTCCGATTCACTGAGGAAGAACACACCTCATCAGCAGTAAAACCCTCCCAGCAGACACGTTTGAGATCATAGATTTCACTTTGCTCTGAGAGAAGCGTTAAAGAGCGTACGTAATTAGTTTTACACTGATTAGAAGGATCAATCATCAATTATCTTTGTATGCTTCGAATCATAAAATAATCTACACGTTACATTTAACGAACCTATACGTTGCATTTTCTGCTTTGTTGCTGAGATAGCGTGGTCTAACCAAGCTCTAATTCAGTCGTAAAATCGTTTAATGAGTTCAACCGAAGATCTCTGATGAGTTCATATTTTCTCTTTAGGCCAGTAAACATATTATGAATGACTGCACTCTGTCTACAGCCGAGAAATGTATAATAATGACCACAACACATTTGGTTATACCAACCACAAATCTGCTTCAATTTAATTTATTTTGTATTATATTCATTTCATCGAATTTACATTCCAAGATGACAGGAGGAATAGTAGAACTTACACACACACAAGCATCCTCTCAAAATCAACACATTAACATGAAGTGCTCCCCTTACATCAGATAGATACATGCGTTTGAAATTCTTAGCTGCCGTTGCAAGTGGAGACGTACAATTCTTGATTCCTAAGACGCTTCCACTCTTCCCATAGGCGTGTATACAGACAGGAGCGGGACTTCCCCTGGAAAGTTTAGAAGGAGCTCCGCAGCCTTACTTTAAAAAGTGAATTACTAAAATTACATTTTTAGAGTAAATTCCAATTTTCTATTGCACTTAAATTCTAATTTTATTCACAATGATATCCTATATTTGACTCTAAAAATGTAATTTAGTACGTTGTTATTGTTATTATTATTATTAACGGCCGAAAAAAGCTTTTCGCTGAAATAAACAAATACGACAAAACAACGCCTCAATTTCACTTCGATATATATATATATATATATATATATATATATATATATATATATATGTGTAATAATTATTCAACTATAGGTAAAAAATGTCATGCCTAGTATATCCCTGGCATCTAGACAAAAAATTATGTAATATATCTTTCATTCAAAACCTTGAAGAATCGTAAAAATTAAACAAGTAGATTTTTTTTTCTAGGGCTTTTATCCAGCCGTCAGCCCTTTACGTCCCGAAGGGACGCATATTCGACTATACACTAGACAAACACTCTTGCGGGCTCCTCTGATCTGGGGTCAGCAGAACGCGAGGCCCTCCGTGACAACACATACAAAGTCAAGGGACAAACAACCATGCCCAAGGCAGGACTCGAACCCGCGACCCTTCAAGCGCTGAGTCGGTACTCGCTCTTAGCCACCTCGGCCATCCAGGTCGGCAGATTTTTTATTTCATTTTTTATTTTTTAATTATTTTTTATTTTTTATTTATTTTTTATTTATTTTTTATTTATTTTTATTTTTTATTTATTTTTTATTTTTTGTTTATTTTTTATTTTTATTTTATTTTTATTTTATTTTTATTTTTAAAGAAGCAGCAGCAATTGCGCACTCCGGGCGAGAGCTGCGTCGCCGGCCGCGGTCCATCGTGGTGACATGGGCTTCCGCTGGCGGGGCCGCGCCGCCGAGCGCCGAGAGCGGAGAGCCGGGGCCGTGGGCCACATGCAGCGGGCGATGACACCGCCGATTCCGCTGCACTACGGGCGGCGTTACTCAGCTGGCGCGGCGGCGGGGCCGCTCGGAGTGCCTTGCGCCTCGTGCGTGTACATCACCGTCTCCCGGGAGCCCGCTCCGGTTCCACCCTGCTCCTTTCGGCGATGATTCACTGAACGCGAGTGTGCATATTTGCGTGGTTAGTGCTGACCCAAAGTGAGTGCCCGCTTTGCGGAGGCGTTGTGAGTTCGAATACCTCGCAATGGATGGATTTTCTGTATTGTTATTGTGTCGACCAAATTAAATACTCCACACATTAAAAAGAAAGCCTATTGGTAAAAACAAGTATCAGTTCGCTTTTGAAAATATGGCACCAGAAAAAGAAGAAAAAACGAAAAAAGTAAAAAGGAGGCGGAGGCGTTGTGAGTTGGAATACCTGGCAATGTCTGGATTTTCTGTATTGTGATTGTGTCGAGCAAATGAAATCCTCCACACATTAAAAAATTATAGAATGTCTATTGGTAAAAACAAGTATCAGTACTGTTTTAGCAATATGGCACCAGAAAAAGAAGAAAAACGAAAAAAGTAAAAAGGAGGTGGAGGCGTTGTGAGTTCGAATACCTCGCAATGTCTGGATATTTTTGTATTGTGATTGTGTCAAGCACATTAAATCTTCCACACATTCCAAGAAAATATTATACAATGTCTATTGGTAAAAACAAGTATCAGTTCTGTTTTGACAATATGGCACCACAAAAAGAAAAAAATCAAGAATGTAGAAAGAAAAAGGAAGAAAGAACGGTGAAAGGAGAAGGTGGAAGAAAATGGGAGGAAGCTGTCAGGTTCTCCCGTCGATGCTAATTCGGTTTACACCTAATAGCGTGAGATAAATTCAAAGGAGGATTATCACTGCAGGGTTTTCGGTATTGTGCAAATTTATATACTATGTGAATTCGCAGTAAATATAGCAAAAAAGAATGTTTGCAGAAAATTCCGAAAACGATATTAAGCAAGTTCATCCAAGTTTCATTAAGTACGCTGACTACTATTCAGTGAGTCGAACACTGAAAAAATATTGTCAGAGAGTCAAACACACATTATGCGAGTACTTTTCATGATTCCTGTCACATAAAATTTCTGACATTTTGATAATGTATTGTAATATATAATATATTTACCATAATATTGAAGTATTAATAGTTGCATTCAAATATTTCTCATATTATATTCGATTGAGCAGCTGGCTTTCATTCCAATTTGTCCAACGCCATTTGATAATTACTATTTGTTAATTAATTATTAGATATGATAAATGTATTTAAACTGCAATTGGGTGTAACCCTGTGTCAGTTAATTACATACATAAGGTAATACATTTCATGCAAATAACGGTAATAATAATGCTAAAATAATAATAACAACTATAGCATTAATAATAGCAATAATAATAACAGAAGTAGTAATAACAAAAATAACATAAATAATAATTACAATAATAAAATAGCAATAATAATATAAAACTGATAATTTATAAAACATTAAATTATTAATGAATGTATAAAAAGAAAAACATTCTTTATATCAAAAAAGCAATTATGAAATTGTTTTACGAGACTTTTGTTTCTAAGCAGTTTATTTTTCAACGTCTTTAATCTATAATACTTAAACAGAACATTTGAAACTTCAAAAGAATAGAACCAAAATGAATTTTTAAAATAATTTTGTTGTTCTTCTAGTATCGGGCACAACGAAATTTCCTTGTACATCTTCTCCATCTACACAGCAATGAAACAAAACACAGTCTGAGGAACGTAAAACTAAGCGCCACCACGCAATTAAAACTACTAATGGACCTCTGGCCAACTGCAGCTTTTAAGCGAGACCCCACTTACAGAATGGACTGCACTAGCAGTATGTGCAAATAAAAGACATGAACCCTTATAGAAACGGTGGAAGACCCAAACTCGCTCTGGCGGCTTGTGGAGAAAACTCGACGCGATTCTACTAGCCATGAGTTCTTGAAAGCAGGTCGTTACATTAAACTAGTGCTCTCTCGGAAAGCACCCTATATACAGTTAAATTCGGTTCAGCACTTCTTTCACTACCGTAGCGGGTTGCTTCTATTGTTAATTTCTTCTCCTTGCTACTCATCTTTCCTCACGACGTGTACAGACCTTTTATACATGAGAAACATTCTCTATTATTCTCACAAGTATTTCCTTAAATATAGAAAACATTTCTTGTTATTTATTACGCATCATTCTGGGTATACTGCTTTTTCTATATCGCCTTCAGCTGCTGTTTTATTTCACTCAAACTCAATAATTTCTTATTTTACATTTCGATGCTATCTCTTGATTTTACATAAAGTAATTATAACGCGTTTTCTATCCCCTCTTATCTTTCGCCCATTTTACCTACATCACAGGCACAGTTTCCAATCTATTACTTCATTTCCTTCTCGTCGCTTTCGAAATCCCATTTCCCAGAGTAGCTCGAGTCGTATTTAGTGGGGAACGTGAGCATTTAATAAACCGAACGTCTCGCGCAAAATTGGTGAACCATTTCAATTGATTCATTGACTGATTGATTGATTTTTTCGTGTTTCCGGGCGCGTCAACTGCTTCGGTCATTAGTCCCGTTAGTGTAGTGCATGTATTCCTCGGGAGATGGCGGTGATCTTCCCCTGCTGGATGGCGAGATCCGGCACCGACCTACCGTCGGCTAGTGGGGTTTCCCCGTAACCAGGACTCTCCCACCAGCGGGGCACCGCCCCAGCCGGGACAAGCTCTAAGCTCCCGACCGGTCTCCCGGAATATGTGGTAGTGTAGTGCATGTTAGTGTGTGTGTGTAGGGGGAGAGGATAGGACAAGGAAGAGGAAGGACAGATCGCGCGCGGTCCGTGGCCCGTTTGGTAGGGTACTGCTCCGGCATTCGCCTGGTGTTGATCGGAGAAACCACGGAAAACTACCGATCAGAGCAGCCGGCCGCTAGAATTCTCCTCCAGACAGCAACTGAATTCGACCTAGCTGACAAACTAGTGTCGAAAATCCTGCGGCCGTCAGGACTCGAACCTAGGACCTCCCGGTTAGAAGCGCTGCAGAGACATCAGTTGATGCACTGAGCTACCGCTACCGATGTGAACCATTTCAAGCCTGATGAGAAGATCTGTTTAAATAACTGGTCAGTTTATCTCATTTCATTACTACACGGTGTATTCCCAGATATTCATTCTTGTATATACGTATATTTGTTGGAAAGATTATTTAATTGGCCTACTAGATTAATAGAAAGATTGTTTCCCATGTGACGGGCGAGAATGCTTAGGTTAAATAAAAACAAAATCGAAAATTGAAAGTACTTAACAATTATAATAGGCAAGCTACACGAATTTCGAACATCTTTTTGAAATCTTCACAACTGATTTCACGACGTATCATTTAACGTGTGAGTCATTCCATAGACAGAATACTTTTTAGAAGAAATGTCATCCTTCTTACATTATTAAATCATAAAATGTTTTCTATAATAATTTATAATGTAAATTAAAACATTCAATCTCATTCGTTTAAAAAGAAAACTATTTACTTGATTACATTTTTAAATTTCAAGAAACTGAACTCATCTCAACTAACATACACCCTGCTTCTAAAGATAGCAATAAACATTAATGAGATTACTAAAATATAAGATCACTCGAAACGGCAATGTGTCGTGAATTAGTTACGATCCATGGAGGTGTACTTTCCAGACAGTTAAGCGAGTGATCGCTTAACTTTTCGCCTTGGGAAATTATGTACCGTGTACGACTCATAAATCAGTTTTCTAATACAAAGTCGGTTACTGCGTGAGATAAATCACAACCCATTCCCTATGCTGAAATATTCATACAAGAGAAGCTGGAACGGATGAACGAGAAAAAAACGGAAAGAGTAATAAAGGAGAGGCTTGAAATGTGATTTTCGCTCTCTAGAATATGCTATTGCCGGGAGCGCCCTTGCTCCGAAGTTCGTGGAGTGGAACTTTATAGACAGATTTATAGACGCCCAGGCAGCAGCAGCAGCTTTCAGGGCCCTAGAAAAGGCTCCGTGAATTCAGAAATATGAAGCCAAGGTTAAGCGCCGCTATGTCAGTCGATCCTGGAAGACAAGCAACAAAGTAGTCGAGGGCGAGAGAGTTACCCTGTCGTGGGTCTTACTGGAGAAATGAGTGTTGGACAATTGAAAAATCTAGATGACTGCTCCGTTTTGAGAGCAAAGAATGTAATACAATCCCACTAAATCTTAAAATATGAAGAACTGCGCAAATGAGAGGTATAGAGAGATAAGAAGGGATCGGATTCACAGCTTCTGCTTGGCTACTACAGGCAACAAAACTGCTGATTGTATCCATGCACTCATTTTGTCAGTCTGTTGGCTTCCAGTTAGTTTATTCAAGTCAGAGTCAAAAAGTATTTATTTTTCCAATTACATAAAACTTACAATATTACATTTAAACATGAAGGGCAAAATAATTAATCAATAAAAAAGAATTTAAATGGTAATGTCAACGCCCTGCATGAAGCTCACTTAGCTTCCGACCTGTCAGAGTGGCCTCTTTTTAGAGTTACTCCGCTATAACAATGGTCCCAATACAATTCTACGACTAACTTTCCCAGAAACAAACTACCGACGTATATGGATGTGATGCAAGCCTATTTTAAGCAGAAGCCTTAACCCTTCCACAATACTCAATTCGAACAATACATTTTCACCGTGCTGTCATTGGCAGTTCACAATATTTATTGAACAAACTGTTGTATCAGAACTTACACATTGTTGCAGCCCCTAAATAAAGAAATGGATATTTTTAACATTCATTTTGTCAATTTACGTCAACGAACAGTACTGTCTAGAATTCAACAGTGATGCATTCAAAACAATTCATTCTCATAACCTCTCAGAAAAGCAGAAATGATGTACTTTACGAATAAAACGAAAATATTTTTCATTGCACGTTCCTGCTGTAGCCATACAGTATAAACCCACAAATCTCGATCAAATTTGGCAGACTGTCAAACGCTTGAATTCACGCAGAGATTATTCTACAACAACTCTAATAGCATCGCAAGAGTACTGGTTGCACTATTCCAAACAGTCGAGTACAAACGCTCTTAACAGTTTCCTACGCGTGTTTATTACATCCCTAGACGTGAGCCGGTGCATCTGTAGTAAATCGTGTATTGGCAGGCTGTTAGAGGCGTCCCATTCAATCACGCCGAAAGAGAAGGGATGCCAGGGCAATAAATATCCCAAGGAAAAACAGCCGGCGCACTAAAATCACAATGCAGCCTGGGCGCTCCATTACACGGGACACGCGGGCTAATGCCTCACGCCCGTGCGCGCGTCCGCACGTGAAATACTGGGCCCGGTCACGCGCCGGGACACGGCAGCCTGGGGTGGGGGAGCGGTGCGGGGGGCGGCGAAGAGGAGGAAGCTGGGGAGGGGGAGGAAAGAAAGGGAGTGAGGGGGCTTGGTGAAAAAGAGGATGTCCATTTAAATACTATTCCGATGTTGAATGTCTTGAACGAAAGGTTTTTGAGGTGGTTGTCAAGTAGTGGTAGAGTCTTGACCCGGTGTGGGCTACTACCCCACACAGGTTCTTGCTCTACAAGGGAGACTAATCCTCGGGGTGGGCACCTAAGCTTTTCGCTTGTATCCTCACCCCCCGCCGACGCACAAGAATACGCCGACAGGCTGGTATCCGAATCTCGCCGGAACGCAGTTTGCTCTCACGGCAACCTCCCCATACAATGGCTGGGTTGGGGTCGCCATGCCCGCTCAGAGTTCCTAGCTATCCAGGCTAGTATTGGAGTCAAAATAATGCGCTATTCACATGATCAAGAACAAGTCCCTCCCTTTTTTCCAGAGTATAGATCCATTTCCACGACGAAGCCGAGTGCTCATCAGGGGCCTCCCGAACTAAGGTTCGAACGGCTCGGAGCCCACATCCTGTCTCTCACTACCTCCACATTAAGGCTATTGACGCGAGTGTCGCCAGAACCTAGGCTACCCGAAGAGGGGGTCCGTTTTCCCCGTCTGGACTTCTATATGTGGGATCCAGTACTTGCGTACGCCCCTTGGCCCAATCCAGGTGCCACTGGGCAAAATGGTGGGTTACTGGGTAAGCCCGGCAACACGGGGTTTACCATTTAGCTAATCACTGCCTCCACCTTGAGGCTAACGATATGAGTTGCACCGTGAAACTTAGGATCCGGGTGCTCGTTTGCAACTCTTCGCTAGAGATCATGACTACCTACGTCGCCGATCTGACTCGACGATTGGAGTATAGGAGGGCAGGTGCAGGCGAGTGATCGATGTCGAAGTGAAATTTGAAAGGGGAGAAGTCGAATATCAGCTGATGCAGAAACGTGACGCAGTAGATATATAAACAGTGTCATCATTGTCGTCAGGATGATGATTAGCAGAACGAGGCCTCAGAAGAGATGCAGACAGGGTAAAATGTAATGACAGTAAAAAACATGAAATAAAGGGGACATGACTCAGTATGTCGATGGATATGACTGAGTATTGGACAACACAAAAGAGATAGACCAGCCAAGGGTTCGGCATAGCCGGGAGTAATTAATAATGTAAATGCGGATAGGAATAAGGGCAGTGATTATGGAAAATTTGTTAGAAACTTCATCATTAGAAAAATATAATTTGGAAATTTCGAGTCAGGGGTCACACTATAAAAAGTTGTAAACGACAGAGAGAAAAACGAAAATACTACTAGTGAAACTTTTCGCGTACAAGAATGTTAGTGAAATGAATTTGGTTAGTTCTAACTTAACCTCAATTGATTCTTGACAAGTATTCAAAAGCAGTAGTCGTAGTTCTGCTTCTTTTCGCATAGTGGCTAAACAAAAGCAACAAACAGAACTGGCATCTGTGAAGCTGGGGAGGAGGTAATTGCACACAAGATTACGCGTAAGTAGTTTCTTTCTCTTATTAGCAAGACCGGCGTTTCAACTGAATACTTGTAAATTACACTTTTATAGACATGAAATATTTCCTCGTCTCTCTTAACGTGTCGCATATAAGTGATATACTGCAACGGAAAATATCTCTCTAGTCGCAAATTACAATGCTAAGCAGTGTACAGCCATAACGCCTGGCCCTCGGCCAGAAACTCGACCGTTCGCTTCATTTGTCCCCCCAAACTAATCCCGCAGTTCTCTCTCCCAATCGCAGCCATTCGTCTTCCACAACGGGTACGGCACTCCTTCGGATCAGATTCCACGACTCCCAGCTGACCCAGCAGGATCGTTTGGCCTCCCTCCCCGCGGCCGCAACGAAAGTCAGCGTCGAGCACCAACACCGGGGACGCGCTGGCGACGGCAGCGTTGGAGACGTAGGTAGAAATTGCCATGAAGAAGGCGGCAGTGATGGTATGAATATAGTGAAACAAGAATGAATGACGCGTGAACCAACAAATAAATATTTAAAAAGAAAAATTTATCAAGAAGGAGCAAAAACAAAACATTACTTACGATTAAGAAAAAAATAATAATAATAATTTTACTAAAGTCAGGTATGCCAAAGTGCAACGTAATAACTAATAAATTAGATTTAAGATACAATGAAGTTAGTCATAATTAATTTTAGTTAATTATTAAGAAAATCTTTCCTTCTCGGCTGGTTAAGCCGCAATGCAGCAGTTTCTTTGTATACCTCTTTAGCAAATAAATTCCTCCCTCCTCAGGCGTACTGTGGAAGGGAACACACGCATCAGCAGTGACAGTCCAGACGGCTGATTGAAAGGAACTCACAACAACTGACTGAAAGGAATTGAAAGGAACTGAACTGAGGAAGGAGAGGCAAATTCGAATGGGGATTCATGCGTGAATGGTGGGGTAAGTGGGGCAGAGATACTCGCGGAGGTGGGGACGGTAGTGCTGAAGACGGCGAAACAATAGACGTGGCAACTGCGTCGACGGCGATGGAAAAGAAGGCGACAAGTTTAGTACTGGCGGTGATGAATCTGACGGTGACGGAGGGGCAGTAGTGGAGTGAGCAGTGGTTGAATGGACGGTCATGGAAGAGGCGGTGGTTAAGTGTTGCAGAAGGTGGTGTTGGAGGGGGCGGTGATGGATGTGGCAGTGACGGAAGAAGGGAGGACAGAAGAGGCAGTGATGTAGGAGAGGTGATGGAGGGGGCAGTGATGGAGTGATTATAGAGGGGTTTGGGATGGAGGTGATGGTGGTGAAGGGAGGGGGTGACGAAGGGACGTGGTGAAGGGACGTGGTGGTAGTGATGAGGTCAAGACGGGCAAGATTTACAGGCAATATACTTGACGGGCGGCAACAGAGGGGTGGTGATGGAATGGTGGTCATGGAGGGGTGGTGATGGAGGGGTGGCAATGGAGGGGTGGCGGAAGAGGGTGGTGATGGAGGGATGGTGAAGGAGGGGTGGTGAAGGAGGGTTGGTGATGGAGGGGTGGTAATGGAGGGGTGGTGGAAGAGGGTGGTGATGGAGGGATGGTGATGGAGGGGTGGTGATGTAGGAGAGGTGCTGGAGGGGGAAGTGATGGAGTGATTATAGAGGGGGTTGTGATGGAGGTGATGGTGGTGAAGGGAGGGGGTGATGAAGGGACGTTGTGAAGGGACGTGGTGGTAGTGATGGAGGGGTGGTGAAGGAGGGGTGGTAATGGAGGGGTAGTGGAAGAGGGTGGTGATGGAGGGGTGGTAACAGAGGGGTGGTGATGGAGTGGTGGTCATGGAGGGGTGGTGATGGAGGGGTGGCAATGGAGGGGTGGCGGAAGAGAGTGGTGATGGAGGGGTGGTAAAGAAGGGGTGGTAATGGAGGGGTAGTGGAAGAGGGTGGTGATGGAGGGATAGTGATGGAGGGGTGGTGATGGTGGGGTGATAATGAGGGGTGGTGATGGAGGGGTGATCATGGGAAGGAGGTGCTGGGTGGTGATAGGGGGCGGTAAATAAGGTGGCGATGTTGGAGACGGCGGAGACGGCGGTGATGGCGGTGGGGGCGTAGGCGTCAATGATGGACACGTCATTTATCAGAAAAGGGACAAAGTTGGTAAAGTTGGCACCGTTGATACCGGCAAGGAAGCGGCAAAAGCAACAGAAGTGACAGAGATGCTGACAGCGACCAGGAGACGATCTAAAGAGTGAAGGCACAAAATCTGTGCGTGGTTATCCAGAGGAATGGAGGTGAAGGCAAATCCAACAAGGCAGAGAACGTAGGTAAAGCGGACGCACTGAAAACCAAATCTCAAAATTATTCTTTTGATTTTACGAATATTACTTTGGGGTTCATTCCTTTCCCGGAGCTATTACTTGCTACATTCTCTTCATAACTAGTACTTTCTGTCCAATAAAAAAAATGCTGTTGACTCAAGAAGGGTTGCGAGAGCCGCAAGGACGTTAAGGAGGGCAGAAGCAGTGGCAGAAGCCGAAGCGAAGGCGATGGAGACGGAGGCGACGACCGCCTCCACAAATCACGAGCCTCTATCTCGCGAAGTCTTCCGAGCAGAGCGCCGCCTTTCCGGCCGCTTTCACAAATCAGAGCCGGTTAATAAGGCCTTCTATCCCACGGCCATCGCAGCCCCCCCCCCCCTCCGCGACAGAGGCACTCTAGTTACATCAGTTGATTCACGAGCCACATCTTCCGGTATTTGATTGTCTTTGTACATAGATCAGTTTGTAGAACTATACATATGTAATGATAGCTTAATTACTAAAACTTAACCTAACTTAACATTAATACAAAGGTTGAAACCGGGAACGGTAGCTCAGTGCATCAACTGATGTTACTGCAGCGCCTCTGATCGGGAGGCCCTAGGTTCAAGTCCTGAAGACGGCAGGATTTTCGACACTAGCTGTTCAGCTAGGTTGAATTCAGTCACTGTCTCCAGGAGAATTGTAGCGGCCGGCTGCTCTGATCGGTAGTTTTCCGTGGTTTCTCCGATCAACACCAAGCGAATGCCGGAGCAGTACCCTAACAAACGAACCGTGCGCGATCTTTCCTTCCTCTTCCTTGTTCTCTCCTCTCCCCTTACACACACACACTTACACAAACATGCACTACACTACCACATATTCTGGGCGACCGGTCGGGAGCTTAGAGCTTGTCCCGGCTGGGGCGGTGCCTAGCTGGTGGGAGAGTCCTGGTTAGGGAGAAACCCCACTAGCCGAGACGGTAGGTCGGCGCCGGACCTCGCCATCCAGTGGGGAAGATCACCGCCATCTCCCGAGAACAAACATGCATTACACTTACGGGACTAATGACCAAAGCAGTTGACGCGCCCGGAAACACGAAAAAAAAACAAACATTGAGGAAATCGTGATGACACCTCGTAGGTTTTATTCTATGTCTGAAAACAATTGACAAAATATGTGGAAGGAAAATTTATTTTTGAAGTGAGTAGGATGAGTGGGGTTTTTACAGTGGTTGAATGAAGATAAAGATTGGATATGGTGAATATTAAGGAAGTTATGGGATAGGTAAGTAATGTGTTGAATGATGGCATCGAGGTTGAATTCAATTTGTTATTGGTGAGTTAACATGTTTCAGGATGCATTAGAGATGATGCGAAGAAATCGGTTCTGCACACACATTACATTTGTCGACATACGCAGTTTTAACTGTTTTTTGACGTAAAATAAATAAATAAATAGGGTTATCTCGCAGTTTCTGTCAGACTTTAAAGTGAAATTCCCGGAAGTTACATCTTATCACGTGAACATTTAATAGTAAAAACTATGTAGTATAGAAAACTGATGCTTCCAGATTAAACCCAGGACACTACTTACAATAATGTAGATTTTATTAATTGTCCTTCACTATTTGGATTTTGTTGACGTTTGATTTTGCAGCATTAATCCATACTGGGCAGTCAAGTCGGTTTGGTTGTTTTCCATAGTATTATTGCTGTTTTGTATGGGAGGTATTTATTACAACGGCCACTCCACAACAACTGCTCTGTCACCACCATCGTCTCCACATTTTCCCTTCTTTACTTCCTTCTTCGGATTCATCTCACCGTGCAATCTCCGCTAGTAAATATATCTCCATCTCACCTTCCACCATCTCTGTCGACATTTATCCCTCGCCCCCTCCTCCCCGCCGCCACTGGGCGACTGCCGCCGCATATCAGAGCCGAAAACGAGGGGCGAAGGGACGGAAAGAGGAAAAAAAACACGAGCGCTGCCCGCCGTCCGCGTGTCGCCTTAATCCGCGGCCGAGTGCGACGGCGCCGCAGAAGCGACCCATATCGCAGACGCCGCCGGTTCATCGACCTGTTTGCCTCCGCCACAGACCGCCCGCGCGCCGCACCGTCCCGCCACGGTGACTCGCCGAAACCCAACGCCCAGCATGCAGAGGCGAGCCCCAAATGAAGGGCTTATTTTCAAAAAGAGACGTTGCATTCCGTTTCCGTCTGTTTTCGATTGATTGATATTTTCGTGTTTCCGGGCGCGCCAACTGCTTCGGTCATTAGTCCCGTTAATGTAGTGCATTTTTTCCTCGGGAGATGGCGGTGTTCTTCCACCGCTGGATGGCGAAAACCGGCGCCGACCTACCGTCGGGTAGCGGGGCTTTCCCCCAATCAGGACTCTCTCACCAGCGGGGCACAACCCCAGCCGGGACAAGCTCTAAGCTCCCGACCGGTCTCCCGGCATGTGTGGTAGTGTAGTGCATGTTAGTGTAAGTGTGTGTGTGTGTAAGGAGAGAGGATAGGACAAGGAAGAGGAAGGACAGATCGTGTGCGGTCCGTGGTCCGTTTGGCACAGTATTGCTCCGGCATTCGCCTGGTGTTGATCAGAGAAACCACCCACGGAAACCTACTGATCAGAGCAGCCGTCCGCTAGAATTCTCCTCCATACAGCGACTGAATTCGACTTAACTGGAAAGCTAGTGTGGAAAACCCTGCCGAACCTAGGACCTTCCGGTCAGAAGCGCTGCAGTGACATCAGTTGATGCACTGAGCTACCGTTCCCGGACCACCACGGCGACTTGTCGAAACCCAACGCCCAGCACACGGAGGCGAGCCCCAAATGAAGGGCTTATTTTCCAACGAGACGTTGCATTCCGATTCAGTCTGTTTTCGAGGTTTACTTGTCGAGGTTCGTTCTTTGGTGATTCAGGGCGCGTCAACAGCTTAGGTCATTAGTCCCGTAAGTGTAGTGCATGTTTTGCTCGGGAGATGGTGGTGTTCTTCCACCGCTGGATGGCGAGAACCGGCGCCGATCTACCGTCGGGTAGCGGGGCTTTCCCCCAACCAGGACTCTCTCACCAGCGGGGCACCACCTCAGCCGGGACAAGCTCTAAGCTCCCGACCTGTCTCCCGGCATGTGTGGTAGTGTAGTGCATGTTAGTGTAAGTGTGTGTGTGTGTGTGTGTACGGGGAAAGAATAGGGCAAAGAAGAGGTAGGAAAGATCGCGCACGGTCCGTGGCCCGTTTGTTAGGGTACTGCTCCGGCATTCGCCTGGTGTTGATCGGAGAAACCACGAAAAACTACTGATCAGAGCAACCGGCCGCTAGAATTCTCCTGCAGACAGCGACTGAACTCGACTTAGGTGAAAAGCTAGTGTCGAAAATGCTGCTGTCGTCGGTACTCGAACCTAGGATCTCCCGGTCAGAGGCGCTGGAGCGACATCAGTTGATGCACTGAGCCACCGCTCCCGGTATTACTTCTCAATGTGTTCTAAAGATGCTTCCCCGTCATCATCCCAATGTTGTGTTCAAAACTGGATATTTTCTGACCTTAAACGTTTTGAAACAATTGTGGAATTGTCATAATTGGAATACGTTTCCTTCCCGAAAATTAGGGTTTTTTTGATGATGCGCCATTTTGAAAAAAAGCTCTTCAAACATGAGACGCTTTGTAGAAGCAAAACTCTTTTCTCTTCCTCAGAGAATGTTTTTGTGGAGATTACCAACGACACTAGCAAATTATTCGATTTTATGTTAACATCCGTTATAAACCCTTATCGTTATTCCAATATTATTATTCTAGACTTCTCCTACTATAACAAACCCCTATATCTGCTAAATCACTCCATCCAATTGAAAACGCATTCTTACATTACTACCTCAGCGCTATTGCCACCGATACTTCGCTGACGATACCAAACCTAATGCAGCTCAAATGACCGCAACTATCTAGGGCAGGTTAGTTCTAATTCTCAAGAACCCTTGAAAGGCATTTGTTTATTTCAAATCTGCCACAGACGTTTTAGATCTTTGCTCAATGAAATAACGTTCAAAAATATGAAATGAAAATGTATTAAAATGATGAATATTTATGTATATATTCATCATTTAATGAATGAATATATATGAAATTAATATGAAAATCTGAAGTGAAATTCCTCTTCAAACAATAGGCGAACTGTACTTTACCGCGCGTCTTACGATAAACGAGGTTTAAATAAATAATCTTTAACTCGAAGACATAATTATTTGGTCTTCGCCACCCACCACCACATCCGTGGAATTCGTTCTAAATTGAAGGAGAATATTACTTTCGTATTTTAAAGCTAGTGGTAATCTCTGTAGTAAAGCTATGATAATCCTTTATATCCGCGCTCTCTATTGATTTCCTTCTTTTCTTAAAATTAGCAGGATGAAAAACTTTTAATCGCCAAGAAAACAATGACAATACAATAACACGATAACAAGGACAATACAATAACACGATACCCAAAGTATTTTAAATGCAGTTCAGTTCATTAATTACCATTTCGATAACTCAAAAAGGTATACTATTCTTAAAGAAAATAAGGTAGAATATAAGGCAGATAGGAAGCTGAAAAAGGATTTAACACGATCTCATAAAATACCGTCCGAACGTTGAGCACGATGAGATATCAAGTTTCATTTCTCCCATTCCCCTCATACCGGTCTCCCTTCCGCCGCGTTTCATAGTCCTCTCGAATTCATCCGATTTTCCCTGCCCCTCCCTCTTCCGCGCGGCCGGGCAAAATAGATCTTCCGGATGCCCCTTCGGCCTTCGGATTAATAATGTCCATGCGCCAACCAACGATCCGAGCTTGAATTCCGGATATTGGTGTTTTCCTCCCTTGTCGTTCCGAAAACAAGCCCGAAATGGAGCACCGACCGATGAGGCTCAAGGTTCGATGGTCCGTGTTCTGGGTCGATTATCGAAGGAGGGGAGAAAACGAAGTTCAATTACGATTTTAATCAGAGGGATTTTTTCCAGTAATGAAAAGTGTTAGGGAGGAGAAGTGTTCGATCACACATATTTCACAAGTTATCGAGCTCGTTTTTGTTGAACTCCGAGTTGATGAGCTAATTTTCAAGAGAAATTGAGCCCCTATTGGATTGAAGTATTTGAAAATACACCACGGAAACATTTACCACAAATGATAACTAAGATATTGCAATCTCAGAATGTTATGTTTCTCTTCTAGGGCTTATAGATGTTCTTATAGGTTAATACGGAATGCCATAAGAGATTTTGCTAGAGGTACAAAAAAGCATAAGGAATCTAACGTAGCAGTGCATCTACTGCTTGCCATAGGGTTTGACATGTTACCAAAGCATGTACTTGCATACAGTATTCAAAACCAACTTCTCAGTTATTTCACGATGAACATGCAAAACTTACTATACAAATATTAAACACAAATTAGTGGTACATTGCAATCTTAGAATGTTGTTATTTCTCTTGTTTCAACTTACTTCCCAAAACAAACATTTAAGACTAGGGGGCACTAACGCCATTTCTTTCTCATTTGGGTTCAAGACAAGTGAAAGTTTTAAGAACAAATTACTAGTTGTGTGGATTGTCATCGCATTTCGATTTTTCTTCCAAATTGTGTTAGGAGTACGTCCGTATTTCATTAAATTTCCTTTGACATTTTTACATAATATACGATATGTTTATTTTTAACTCCCAGCGCACGGGAATGTCAGAAAAATACCAAAACACACAAATCGAAATTTCGCGAATGAAAAATTCGACAACGGAAGTGTATTTACCAATTTAACGTCCAACAAAAACGAATTGTATTTCAGAGTATTAATTTGCAGTTTATTTCAGGCAATAACAAAATTGAAAGCGGTGTTCATTTGATTTGCTCGTCGCAAAATGTCACTTTTTCGGACAACTGGCTGCATTTTTACACAATGTGAAATTCATGAACTCGTCCCTTCTGGGAACGAATGAATGTTGCATGCAGCGAGTGCGGTAGGATAGGAGATGCAATTCACTGGTGATGACTATGCTATTTCTCTTGGAATATAAAGGAGTAAATATTACTTACGATTTCTGCGATATTTTTTAAATTCCTATTTTCGTTTTCTGGTTATCGCATTATCAAAGGTCGTCAGATCATTATCTCATGTACACGAAATGAAAATTCCAGGATTTCACGTTTGTCCAGGAGTTAATAGAGCTTAATTGTTCTAAAAAAATATCCTTCGGTTTTTACGTATTAAAATGGGAAAGGTAATGGAAATTTTTATTTCGTCAGTATATAAATGTGCTAATATATACGGGAGACCGTACGCATATTTTCCATCACAGGTACATATATATCACAAATCATTTTTAATAGTGTGCATATATGTCGCAGCAAACTGTTCATAGGTGAGTAAGGTCAGTGTCGCAATTCCTGTGTTCTTCCACAGACTACGTTTTTATAATTGCCAAATCCCCAAGAACCAGAAAAAAACATATTGAAAGTTTACTCCAAAACATAACAGATATACAACTATCACTATCAAAAAGTATTGATTCTGAAACGTCCAACCAATTTAATAAAAAGTAGCTTTCGTAGTATCAAAGGAAAAAAACGTCTTCCGAATTTCCGAGCATTAGGAAATCCGAGATTGCGTCATCCGAATTTGCCGGGCAGTTCCCCGACGAAAAGACGGCAAAACGAGGAAACTCCGTGAGTGAGTGGGAGGAGAGCGGACGTCCCGAAGTAACGCTCCATCAAAGCGCTTCAAAGCAGCGGGGCCGGCAAAGGCGGCTGAAGCCACTCCAGGCCGCGGCAGAAGCGAAAGGTCGAGCCAGTGTGGTCGCCACTGGAGGGTCTTCCGAGTGGAGGGAAAAAGAGCACACCGTTGTAGAAATATTGTTGGTTCTGATTTTTAGGTGGCATTGGCTAGGTTTTTAAGCAAATTGTACCAAAGTAATGTGAAATTATTTACTGACTAAAACATACTTTATAAAGCTGAAAGACATTCTGCCAGAAAATCAAGTATTTTTCATAAAAAATAATTAACCCATTTATATTTCCAGTACTTTTATTAGTAGTGGTTTTCCACGTAACTTTCCTCTCGAAGTTACGTTTTTAAATAATAAATAATTGCTTCTTTTCATTTTAATATTTTATGAAACCAACTAGAAAATTTCTCATCTAAATAGACTCGAGACATTAAGAAACAGCAACTCACCGCTGATGTACAGTTCAGAATTGCTGGCGTGCGCAAGTAGCCTGGTATAGGGGCGAGGAAATGTTATAAGGCGAGACCGTGGAGCGTCTAGCCTGGCAATGGGCATCTTGCCAGTCCAGTGGGTTCTAGACGGAGGCAACAGAAGACGAGGAAACGGCGAAGGTGACAAACGAGAAGTGGGGTCAGGAGCCAGGGCATAGGGTCGAAGCGGATCGAGGGAAGGGCGGAGACAAAAATAGGAATAGAGGATTGGTTGGTTAATTGGTTAGCGATTCCGGGTGCGTCAACAGCTTAGGTCATTAGCCCTGTAAGTGTAGTGCATGTTTTTCCTCGGAAGGTGGCAGTGATTTTCGCCCGCTGGATGGCGAGATCCGGCGCCAACCTACCGTCGGCTTGTGAGGTTTCCCCCTAACCAGAACACTCCCACCAGCGGGGCACCGCCCCAGCCGGGACAAGCTCTAAGCTCCCGTCTCCTGTCTCTCGGAATATGTTGTAGTGTAGTCCATGATAGTGTGTGGATAAGGGGAGAAGATAGGACAAGGAAGAGGAAGCAAAGATTGCGCGCGATCCTTGGCCCGTTTGTTATGGTACTGTTCCGGCATTCGCCTGGAGTTGATCGGAGAATCCACCGAAAACTACCGATCAGAGCAGCCGGCTGCAAGAATTCTCCTCCAGACAGCGACTGAATTCGACCTAGCTGAAAAGCAAGTGTCGAAAATCTTGCCACCGTCAGGACTCGAACCCAGGACCTCTCGGCCAGAGGCGCTGTAGAGGAATGGATGAAGTGGTGTGGGTCCAGAAATAGATGCAGGAGCGGATACGGATATGGAGGGAGTAGAAGCAGTGAAAGACGCGGGAATGGAAGTTGCGATGTGGTTTAGGGCTGAGGTGAGGACGAAATTGACGATGGAAATGAGGACGAGGCAGAAGCCGAGGCGAGCGGGTATATACACGGAGTGGGGTGCAAAGTAAATGGGGCGCAGACGATATAGAGGTATAGCCACGGTGGGGTGGAGGCGAGAGATGGGTGGGGGCGATAAGGGTTCGAACGCTGGGATGAGACAAAGGCTAGGACGGTGAAGTTGCATGCGGGCATAAAACGGAAGCATTGGCGAAGATGTTCAGACTCAGCGGAAACGTATGCGGGAGAACTGCAGAAAAAGAGGAGTGTGGACGAGGGTGAGAACGAGGAGGTTGAAAGCGGGGTTGACGAAAATGAGGACGGAAATGTGGATGAGGCAGAAGCCGAAACCAGCGGAAACACAGCGAGGATAGAGTAAAAAAAGCTGGAGAGGGGCTGTGGTGCGGCTGAGGTAGCGCTGAGATGAGACGAAAACAGTAATGGCTGGAGAGAGAAATGGGTGTGGGACTGAAGCAAATTATTATGAATGTGGGAGATAAAGTGGGACGTAGGCTGAAAGAAAGGGTGTGTTCGAGAATAAGGACGATAAGAACGAAGTTACGGACGAACACGAATCTGGAGGAGAATTCTAGCGGCCGGCTGCTCTGAACGGTAGTTTTCCGTGGTTTCTCCGATCAACACCAAGCGAATGCCGGAGCAGTACATTAACAAACGGGCCACGGACCGCGCGCGATATTTCCTTCCTCTTCCTTGTCCTATCCTCTCACCTTACACACACACACACACACACACACACTAACATGAACTACACTACCACACTTACCACGTTTGTGGCAAGCTTAGAGCGGGTTCCGGCTGGGTGGGGCGGCTTCAGGCTAGTGGGAAATGTCTGGTTGGGGAATCCCCCCAAGCCGACGTGTAGGTCAGTGCCGGATCTCACCATCCAGCGGGAGAAGATCACCACCAGGTCCCGCGATAAAATTCCCTACTCTTACGGAATTAATGACCTTTGCAGTTGACGCGCCCGGAAACACAAAAAAATCTATCAATCAATCAATCAACGAACACGAAAGCAAAGATGAGAACGTAGATGAGAACAAAAACGAGAACGGAAATGAGAATGACGGCAAAGGGGAGGCGAGCATGAATCTAGTAGAGGTGGGTGAAGGCGGGAGATGTCAGGGGCTGTGGTGGGGCGAGTGCCCAGATGAGACAGATGGTAGGGCGATGGTAGGGCTACGATGGTAGGGGAATGAAAGTGGATGAGACAGAAACAGCCGGAGAAGAAGGCGAGAGAAAAAGTATGGGAACGACGAGAACAGGGGTGTGGTCGAGGTGATGAGAATTGGGCAGAGAAGAGGACATCGAAGACGAGCACAAACACGAAGACGGATATGAGGATGAGGCGGAATGCGAGGAAGGGTGAAGGCGGTGTGAAGCGAGCCCCGAAATGACTTGGCGGGCGAAAATGAGGATGGGGCGGAAGCAGACGAAGTTGAAGACGGGACAAAAAAAGTGCAGCGAGTGCGAAACTAAGACTGGGGAGGAAGATAACGTGCATGGGGAGGAAGGACATACACTAAAGAGGTTACTAATTGTTTACTCTATGGGAAGGACGAGAACGAAGTTGAAGTGAAAAAGAGTGCGGAAACGATGAGGCCGAGAGCACTGAGAACTGAATGCGGAAGTCGAGCACAGGGGATAGTGGGGCGAGAGCGGAGATGAGCCGGGGGTTGAAAACGGGGGGAGTGGGAGGCGGAAGGAAACGAAGTTAAAGACGGACCATAACGAATGTTGGAGAAGGACGGGGGGAAGCGCAGAGGCGACGCCGGCGCGTCCGCGTCGCGCGCAATCTGGAGCGTCACTTAACCCGCGCGGCCGCTTCCGTGAACCCGCGCGCGGCAACGAGCTTGAAATATCATCGCGCCGCGTCCCTCGCGCGCCACCACCACCACCGCCACCGCCACCGCCGCCACCGCCGCCACGGTGACCGCCACCGCTACCGCCACCACCGCCAGCACCGCCACCACCACCTCCACTGCCACCGTCACCACCATCGCCGCTCCCACCGCCACCACCAAAACCCTCACCACCACCACCACCACCACCAACGCCACAGCCTCCGCCACCACCGCCGTCACCGCCGCCCCCCCTCATTGCTACCGCCACCGCCACCGTCACTATCACCACCACCGCTATCGCCGCCGCCGCCGCCACCACTGCCGATCCCACCGCCACCACCACAAGCCTCACCACCACCACCAACACCACTACCATCGCCACCCCCGCCACCACCACCATCACCATCACCCCGACCGCCATCGCCACCACCAAAACCCTCACCACCACCTTCGCTTCCGCCGAGGCGCGCGCTCGCTGCCCGCCTGCTCGTGCGCCAGCGGCGCTCGGCCGGCGCAACGGGCGCGTGCGGTGCAGTGCGCCGCGAGAGATTTATCTGCGGAGATGATGCAGTCGCCCCGGACACCGGACGACCGCGTGGTGCAGGCTGACATGTTAAAGAGGACGCCACGGGGCGCGCCCTTGCTGCAAATGGGCAGGATTCTAGTCCTATTGCGTTGTTTATTTTAACTTTTATGGGATGTTATAGTAAGGGTTGGGCAGTATTTAAATACTTTTATTTGAAATACACTCTGTATTTGGAAAACTGTATTTTTGTTTTTTTTGGGGCATGTATTTTAGAGACGTATTTAAATACATAAAGTAGGTGCATTTAAAAAAGAAATACTTAAAATACTTCAAATACAAACATAAAGATAGTAAATATTTCGTATAGATATTATTTAATACAGACATAATAGAGACGAAGAAGAAGATAGTTTAGAATGAGGATGGTTTCTCTTCGTTAGATTCCGCTAGTGAATGCACCGCATTGAAACGAAAACAAAAGCTCCTTTCAGCTGTTGAATTTCGATCCTCTTCATTTTTAAATGATAAATCTAAATAATTAAAAATGCAGGACAATTATCCGGCAGTAAAAAACGGCGTTTAATCGTTTTAACATTAGTTTATGTTCATCCACGCCAGTTTCAATGACGGATTTCCTTTGCAGGTGGCGTGCATTCGCTAATTAGGTGTTTATTGTCTGATGATTTCGTTATTTGGAAAAGTTAGTATTTTAGTTTTGAAAGAAAATTCTTCAAATTTCTTTGAGTAGTTGACATATTTTTGATATCATTTTATATTCTGATAATATTTATAACCATATTGTTACGCATTGCTACTGATGATTTCGTTAAAAAGTTAGTTGTTTTGAAAGAAAATTCCATTTCTTTGAGTTTGACATATTTTTGATATCATTTTATATTTGATAATATTTATACCTATTGTTACGCTTTACAATAGTCTGTTCAGAAATTTGTACGACTACCAATTACTAATTTATTGTAAAATGACAATTACAATACATGGTTTCAATAAAAAATATAAAACAAAATTATTATAAATTTAGACAATGACAATTACAATACATGGTTTCAATAAAAAATATAAAACAAAATTATTATAAATTTAGAGTATTTTGAGTATTCGAAGTGATTTAAATACGGATATATTTAGCACATCAAGGCCTAATGTATTTTGTGGATATATTTAAATACCTATTTATAAAGTATTTTGGCGAAGTATTTAAATTCTAAATTTAAATTATTTTGTACCACCCTGGTTATACTTCGATTGCAACCATGTACTAAAGAATCGACAATTTTATGGCATAAACATATGGTAGGAGACTAACGATTCAAAAGATATATAGTCGAGTAGTATATATTGTGATTGGCATGTTGAAATGGGTAATTAAATATCTAGTCATGATATTAATACGAGTAGTTAAACTATTATTTAGAGCTTCAAGTACAAAACAAATAAACACATGCTTAAAGTGTTGTACATGATAACAGATTTTCATACAGTTTCCATATCTCTGTCGATTTCGTAGAAGGCAAAATGGGAGCTCAGAGGCATTTGATAGTTACTAGCCAACCCCGATTGGAAATAAAAGTGAATTCCTTTACAAATATCAAATATGTCTCAAAAATGTTTTCTTCGCACCAAACTGAATTATGAAAAAATAAAATTTAACAATTAAACATAATCGCAAACAGATGAAAAATCTTGATAATAAAGCAGGGAAATGAATTTAATGTATTCTAAAAATGAATCGAAAATATCTCCAGTTTATGAGGAACAAGCAAACATAAAATATAGAGCGATGAAATAAACGGCTAAATAATTATTGAATTAAATTAAAAATACAGTTACGTATTAGAAGAAACTTACGTAAACACGAGAAAAATAATTTTAAAATGAGAGAATAAAAATGAGGAAATAGACGGATGAAAAGTAAGAAAAAGACTTCATGGCGAAATGTAGACTTAAATAATTACCATCCAAGTCTAAGAGTTTTAGGAAGGTTAAATGTTTGAACGCAAAAATTAAAAATACACGCCCACAAGCCTGAAGCATCTGTGTACGTATTCAATATAAATGAGTTCTCACAGACACATTCGAATTTCTAACGGCTATAAAATATTTACGTTCGTGATTTTCTTGTTACTGTACAGTCCAAACGAGGGAAGTGCTAATAAGAACAGGAATTTTTGTAAACGTTTGATACACAACTTGTTTACGTGATTCGTTAAACATTTGAGCAATGTTTTAAATGCAAAAATAAATTAAATATTCCAATCGTCATCGTCAAGTTCTCAGAGTTTTGAAATATAACTACATTTCCACAACAGTTTTAAAATATTATAATTTATAGAGATATATTAATACTACAGCCTACAACAATTCCGTGCGAGTTAAAATCGTTCTTTCATATGAGAAAATCACGTTAAAGTTATGTTTACAGTACGACTCAACTCATGAGTAGAGCCCGGAAGTTCGTCAAAATGCCTTTTTATTATTGTTATGATGTTATTACTATTGACAATAGGAATGACTTAACTGTACTTCTGGAGTTGTTTTAGTAGATTTTCATTTTGCCTTTTTTCCCATTTTAGCTTCTGATGCCTATTTTTCACATTTTGCCTTATTTGTGCCTTTTTTCTGCCGTATTTGTCCCATTTTCTGCCTTTTCGTCATTATTTTCCCATTCCCCTCCTGGCACCAATCTCAAAAAGTCTGGATATTTTGAGCTGTACAAGATGTAACACGTCTCTCTATACCCACGCCTTCTAAGTGGTTTCAACGTCTACTGCGGTTCTTTCATACTTGTGCTCCTTCTTTCTCACTGCTACTTTCTTCCGTCGTCCTCAAGTCCTCCACCGGGTCTCCCACCAACTTCGCTCTCACCATCCTCGTTACCGTTTCCGTGGACTCCTCCACTCTCCGTCGCTGCCGCCCCAAACTCCGCGGCGCCGGGCCCTCCCGCCAGCAGCCCCGACCAAGCGCACGACCGCGTCTCGCTCGAGTGTGCGCGAACTTGCCCCATTGAGGCGGTCCGCGGCGGCGGTGTGGGCGGCGGCGGCGAGGTGAGGGCCGGGTGGGCACGTGGGCGGAGGCCTGGAACGGGAGTCGAGCCCCGGAGAGAAGGACGGAGTCGAGAACCACAACCGAAGCGGGATCGCGGAGACCAGTGAGGGTTGGTCGAGGAGGCTGAGAAAGAGGTGGGGGTGAAGGCGGGGGCGGAGGCCGGGGATGAGAATGGTGGCGAAGGGTGGGGGAGGGAATGAGGTGGGGGCGAGGATGAAGGAAGGATGTGGCAGTGGTGACAAACATCAAGAAGGAGATGGAACGGGGGCGGAGGAGGGGCAGGCACTGGGGGTGAAAGTCAAGGAGGCAAGGCGAAGTTCAGGGCAAACTTAGGAGACGAAGAGGAGGCAAGGAGGGGTGACTTGCTGGGGCGAGGGAATTCTGGTGCCAATACGAAAAACAAGATAGGGAAGACGCTGGCGACGGCGGAAGAAGAGAAATTGGTGTCGGATGCGGGGTAGGTGGCGGATGCAGAGGCGGTGGTGAAGTTTATGATGGAGGGCGGGCGTGACGGCGGGCGTGAGGGCGAGCGTGAGGGCGGGCGTGAGGGCGGGCGTGAGGGCGGGCGTGAGGGCGGGCGTGAGGATGGTCATAAGGGCGAACAGGCAAGGTCAGTTGCAAGGGCGACTGCGGGCGTGAGGACGACAAAAGCGACGGCAGAGACGGCAGGGGTGGGGTTGGCGGCGAGCACGGGGGCGCCCACGAAGGCAAGGACGAAGGCTGCCGACGACGACGACGGCAGCAGAGAACGAGGAGATGAGAGTGTCGGCGAATTCGGGCTGTTGCAGCCTGGGATGTGAACGGCGCGCGGCAGCGGCGAGCAGGGCGGCCCGCGGTGGGCGGGGCGGGCCAGGGCGGGCGAGGCAGAGGGGGCGGGGCGACCGCAGAGAGCGAACCGCAGCGCAAAGGCAAACGGGGCGGCGAAGGCGGCGGCCGCGCCGGAGAAGCGCCGCCCGAGTTGAGAAGTGTGGACCCTGCGGGACGCCGCGGCCGCGAGCGATTTCGGGCACTCGCTCTGTTCAGGGAGGCGCTGCGCGAGGCTCCGTCAGCACCGCGAGGGCTGATTGTTTCGCTGAAGTCTTGTCGTTCTGACGCGTGAAAAGCAATATTGAAGCACGACGAGACAAATTATGACACTAAAGGATGAATGTACACGCGTACAAAAAGTAGTAGTTTAGGCACAAAAAGTAATGTTATTCGTTGAACACTGAGGTAATGTTTCACACTTCATTCCATTAATTTATTAAATTACGTAATACGCATGTGATGTTTTGAACAAAGAATACTGAAAATTATGAAGTGAAGAATTTCGACAGAAAATAATTTCGAAAATGAGTTCATGTTTTATTCGAAGAGAGAAAATAGGGAAATGTGGCAGAAAAGAGTAACATTTTTTTGGTAATATTCTTTTTTAGTAAACTAATGTTAATATCAAACTACTCATTTGTTTTCTCAATTGGCAAAGGAATTAATGGAGTCGAGCCACACATTTTTATACATTGTTGCTGTTAGTGGCTTTTTATAACAATTTAATCCATTTATTATGATATTCTAATTTATGTTGTTCGCGTAGAACATTAATAGGAAGCAGATGGTTTCATTTCAATTCCATGTGCTTAATACTATTTTCTCTGGAAAAGAGGAATAAAAGTTAGCTGAGAAAACCGCATGCTAGTTTTTTTTCGATTGCTGCAGCCTTATTAGATTTTGTTAGCAGAAATAATATAGTGGATCAGTATTTTGATGAGTATAACCGTTAGCAAATTTTCATTTCTTCTACTTCCTGATAACATGAATGGTAAGAAATGATTCTAAATTCTTCTAAAACCTTACATAATCGTAAAGAAATGCAATACGGCAACTTTTGTCATGATCTACACAACCACCTTATACTGTGACACAGAGAAAATAATTATTATACCATTGCATCCCTATAAAGAATAAAAAGCAACCTTAGCAAAGAAAAGTCTTCGATTTCTTCAAAAGTTCGTTTAAACAATCCAAGAAAAAATTATAAATAAACGAACGCAGGAAGCCTGCAGAGCATTTAATGCGGCCGATCTGCTAGCCAATTAGCGGCGGCGACGGCACCGCTGCGCAATTGTTTGTCTGGTTGCAGATTAATGGGGTCGTTATTTCGCGAGTGGTGGAGGTCAGAGCAGGCTCGCAACAGGGTCAGGGGTGGGGGCGGGGGCGGGGACGGAGGCGGGGACGGGGGCGGGTGCGGGTACGAGGGCGGGGGCGGGGCGGGGGTCGGAGGCGGTGGGGGGAGGGGCAGGGGCGGAGAGGGGGACCGCAGTGGGGATGGAGGCGGGGATTGGGGAGGGGACTGGACAGGGCGGGGGCGAGAGCAGCCGGGAAAACGTAGAAGGCGGGCATCGGCCGTGGGGCCGGTCAGGTCACTATCACGCAATCCACAACAGGCCACGCAGATCGCGAATGCTCTCTTCCATTCTCGCCTGCAATTGTCGCCTTATTAAGTGCACACGTTGGAATAATCGATTTTTCGTTTCAATAAACACGTTTCATAAAAAATCGGTCTGAAACATTTCAGAGAATGTGTATAAAAATAGGCCAACCAACAGTTTCGAAACTTAAGAGTTTGAATTTTTTGTTATAACAGAAATTAATTACGTGCGTCTGGAGCTTAAAATATTATTTCACACAACAGTAATTTTTTAAATGTAAGAAAAGAAGACAAAACTTTTCATCGCAATCAGTACAGTTATTAATTTATATAAAAAACAAAAATAAATTATTTAATATTAATGAAAATTAAATTTCGTGAAATGTAAACTGCAAGACATGGATAATTATTTGCAAATAGAATTATATACAATTTGTTAGTTAAAATGTGTTTATGGAAGAAGAAAAAACAATACACGAACATCCAACTTAAATAAGTGACGTAGAAAATACAATGTGGAATTGGTCAATAATACACTTTCAGATCTATTCTGTGGTGATAATGCCATTTATTATTATCTTTTCCACGGACAATTTTCGACAGGTTTACCTTAAATACAAAATATCTCAACGCAAAAACCAGAATATCACTACATTAAAACGAGCTCTCGTTTAGAAATTTTCAGTTATACGAACACGATTACTTTCTGAGGAAGAGTGCAGATATTAAAATGCGAAACCAAACAGCATACACTGGACGGTCACATTTGGTCAGATCCGCAATAAAATCGAAGCTGATGGGTTAACCTAGCCCGCGGCAGTAAGCGCAGAGAAGCAGCAGGCCATTGAGAGCAATTGCTAATCGATAGTGGGAGTGTTACAATTGCCCACGGCACAGCGAGGTCTGCTGCACGGTCAGGCGGGCTTAACAATTCTTGGACTGAACATGCTACTAAAACTCCACTTCTGCTGTTGAATGGCCTGCACCAGGAGCCAACGAAGAATTTGAGCATATGGGTTTATTAAAATTACGTTGCAATTAAATATATAAATTTAATCTAAGTAATAAAACTGAATATCACACGTTCAGTTCCAAAGCAGTTCTGCTCTTTAAATAGTTCAAAATACAGATTCTAATCACTTTTTTCATTAATGTCATGGTTTACATGAAAAAAAATCCTCTTTGTGTTCGATTTAGCACATCGCCCAAAATTTAAGTTTGAGTTAACTGAACATTCCTTTTCGACGTACAATTTGTTAACAATATTCATTTTCTTGTTATGGAAATTAACCAACATGAAACAATGATACAAGCCATAATTTACGCACATGAATTTTCAGTATTTTAAGTACCTCATGCTATATTTTAAAGAAAGAATTGTAATTAATACTTTCAACAATAAAACAAGTGTTCGACAAAAAAGTAAAATAACAAACAATGGTGTTTTATGTAAATCATATAATCCCTAATTTGACATTAAAAATACATAATTAATCAGGCTTATCAAACACTCAAGTTTTTCGCGTAAAAAAATTAGAATTCGAAGATAAGTGTTCATTTTTCCTTTGAGATTTAATATTAGAAAATTAAATATTAATTAAATATTAGAAAATAATAGCACCGAGGATGATTACAGCAAGGAAGCACATTAGTTTATTTAGGGTACTTTTCATATTTTTAATATATGAGTGATATATGATTTGTCAAAACGTAAATATTATAGTGAGGAACATTTTTATTCTTGAATACAGACTTAAATTAAAAACGAAAACATAAATGATACGCAATAGAAGGCATCAACTTAAATAATCGTTAACAACTTCATTAGAAACTTTCTGTGCCAAAGTTTTATGAAAAAAATACTTATTCACACGACTTAACATCTGCTTCGTACCTATCTTCTTCCTCTTAAAGGTTTGCAGGAGAAGAAAATTCATTCCGAAGTTTGCATGTTACGTGAGGGCTTAGACGAGAAGGAACTGTGCTGCGAGTCGGACACAAAAATAAGCCCCTGTCAGGCTTCGCACGTCCCTGCCATGTTTCCGCGAACCAGACCGCACGGTGCTTCGCAAGTTTATCCGAAGTACTTTGGAAGGAACCACTCGAACACAAAAGTTTCGCCAAAGAACGGACGTGAATTGAACCGAGAGAGGCTGCAGTTTCTGCGGGAAGAATGCGCTACCAAAACGAGATGTGCAAGGAGGCTGAAAAAGATGGCGATAAACGGCTCGCAAACAAACGGAAAATAACGTCTATGCTGTAAAGTTGGGAAATAAAAGTAGAAGTTAAGAAACAATATTTAATTCTAAAGAAAAGTTTGTAGCAATTACAAAATAAATTCACGGCGAAACGGATTATTGACTCTGTGACATGTAATTAAATGTGGATAACAGAATTCTTACTAATTGCACCAATATTTCGTAAATACCAGAAAGTCCACCAACCAGTTACTAAACCCACACCAATACACTGAAATTGCTCTATAACGCTCCCATTTCTTTACTTCAGATTCATGTGTTCAAAGAGGTTTGTCATCCGCGCGTGGCTGCGTCCACGTTTATTGCTGTGGGAAAGGCTCCAACAATGAGTTCACTGAACTTTCGTAAACGTCCCAAGGAATGACTCAAGAATGTCCTTCCCCAAGATATTCCTAAAAAGCTTCTAATTTCAGACGTTCCATGTTTTAAGTAGCGAGGAAGAGAAATATCAATGAAAGAAATAACCAATTTATATGAGGTAGAGATGAAGAGAGAGAACGAGTCAGAGAGAGATCGAAAGACAGAGAGAAAAGGAAAGAGAGAGAGAGAGAGAGAAGGAAAGAAAGAGAGACAAGGAAGTGAAGAGAGACAAGGAAAGAGTGAGATTGAAAAGAGAATGAGAGATAGAGGAATAATCATAATAATATTAGGAAGATGATAATTAAAAGAGAAAGATTGAGAAGCAAAAGTGTGAGAAAATGCGAGGCAAATATGAGCAAGAAGACAAGAGTAAAACACTAGGTGTGAATGAAGAGCCAGAAGTTTTGTGCAATTGGGAACTACATTTTTCTCAACGTACTATTTTGAAACTGGCAATTTACTTGGAATTACGTGGACTAACTACATTTCATTTGAAATTCAGTTATAGATACTCGTAAATATGTTTTCTTAATTTCATGTTAGTTGTCAATGCAACATTATCGTAGAGCAAGTTTTTAAATCTAGAAACGGATCACATCCAAAATTCAGTTCCTATATATTCCCGCTAACTTTAGATTTAATTATAATATTGGTCATTAAATTACTAATAACAATTTTTAAAGCTGTGACTTTCATTAGCAAATGTTTTCCAAATGCACCAGATTACGAATAATCAAATGTAACCAACTGTACTCGCAATCAACGTTAACAGTTTCAGGCAACGTGAAGTACTGTAGCGTCACGTTGGTGGCCGTGGGTGGTAGGAGAAGCGGAAGTATCGCATACCTGCGGGCTGAATAATCTCGGCGCCACGGCGTTGGGATATATTTAGACCAAGTGGACGCCAGCTTGACCTGGAAGGTCACGTGGTAGACGCGAGTCTCCCTCCTACACCAAGGACGGTCACGTGACGACTACACTCTAGGTATAAAATCGAGTCGACGAGCTCACACGGGGGTTTTATTTTGGAAACCTCGCGCGATGCGCAAAACTTTACGCCCAAGCTGGAGCGTGTCGTGCCTCTTGCACGGGTGACGAGGTCACGGTAGTGGCGCGGGAAAAGCATCAGTGGAGGCGGGGCCTCCCTAGCTATGTGGGGTATCCACAGAGAAATATTCAAAAGTGTGTAGTTTCGGAGCAGAATTTAGTTATTGTACATACGTGTAAATAAACTTGTACATACTTGTAAATGTCTGTGCGTTTTTTCTCCATGACGCCACAGTACCAGGTACTGTTTAATTAGAGTGAAGTATGAGGTACTGTTAACAGGTATTCAACACACAAAGGTAACACCGCAGAGCTCTGCGCAAAGGTTCGTGAATGAATGAACGAGGCATGGGGTGGGGGTTCCCCTGACCACCCGTGACCTCTGCAGCGTGGGCATTGGATCGGTTTCCAGGAAGTCGGCGAGAAATCGGTTGCCAAGTACAGTCGAAGCCAAATATGCAGCACGGTTGGCCTGAACAAAGACAGATGTAGCAGAATGCTCCAGATGCTTGTGAATTTTATTGTTATGGGATGAATCTGAATTCCTTCAAGCTTTACTTGAAACGTAATACGCGAATTTTCGAAATGACAGCGAATTATACTAAAACAATTGTTTGTTGGTAACGTGCGTAAATACATCCATAAATATGGATTCTGGCTACACCAATTGTTAGAGGGTTTTTTTTCTATATTTAGCACAGGATTTATACACTTTTTCATTACCAGGGGTCGGCAATAAGAGTTTTCTGCAGAAAATTCTGTTTTCCAGTGTACTTCTTAAGAAGTACCTTCGTACGGCCGAGAAAGTAAAATTTGAAGGTTGGAAAGATTTTTGAAGGTTCGTTTAGTATTATGATAATACGTAGTCGTTCCAAATGCGAGAAAGTATGTGCAGTAATAGCACCACCAGTTTATTTTTTTTTCTCTCCCTGTCCACATGACACCCAGACGAAAATAATTACGACAAGGTAAGGATAGACACGAATGGATGGAATTTCCTACAAACATCACTTTGCAGGAAACAAGTTAAAACCCCAAAAAATATTGAGATATGGCTTTTAAACTTAAGAAAACGATCTCGTAGGCAAGCGTTGTATTTTTCAGCGACCAGCGATTCCGAGGATGTTTAAAAAAGTGCCCCGCATAAGAGAACGAATCGTAGCAGAAGCAACGAGTATGGCACCGAGACGGTGGCGCCGGCGGTCGGTCGTGCACATGCTTTATTATATATTGTCAATGAATAATATGTAATAGTGATCCGTTAATTCATATGATAATTTCAGTTACCTCATAAACATCACTTTGTAGGAGTTAAAAGTTAAAAATCAACAAAATCTTTAGATACCACTTTTAGACCTAAGAGAACGTTTTCATAGGCAAGCGTTGTATTTTACAGCGACGAGCGATTGCGAGGATGTTTTAAAAAAGTGTGCTCCCATAAGAGAGCGAATCGTAGCAGAAGCAACGAGTATGGCGACGCCAGGCAACGTGGGCGGGGCGGGGGCGAGGGGCGTGGACAAAGGCGTCGAAGCGAGGCTGTAACGGAGGCCGCGCCCCGCGCGGGGTCAAGGGCGCGCGGCGCGCGCTGCCCGGAGAGCAGGTCGATGGCGCAGGGGCCGCCCTGGACAGCGAGCAGCAGGAGGTGACGGGGCCCGGTGGGCGGCGGGGCGGGGCGGGGAGGGGAGGGCGGGGGCGGGTAACGGAGTAACGGGCGCCCGCGCGGGGTCAAGGGCGCGTGGCAAGTGCGCTGCTCCGGAGAGCAGGTCGATGGCGCAGGGGGCCGCCCTGACAGCGAGCAGCGAGGGAGGGCGGGAAGGGGCCCGGTAGGGGGCGGTACGAAGGGGGCGGGGCGGCTGATCGGGCGGGGCGGGACGGCGTGGCGGACGGGGACGGGCGGGCGGACGGGACGGGGCGGACGGACGGGCGTGGCGGGCGGACGGGGCGTGGCGGGCGGGACGGGCGTGGCGGGGCGGACGGGCGTGGCGGGGCGGGACGGGCGGGCGGACGGGGCGGGACGGGGACGGACGGACGGACGGACGGACGGACGGACGGACGGACGGACGGACGGACGGACGGACGGACGGCGACGGACGGACGGGACGGACGGACGGACGGGACGGACGGACGGGGACGGGGACGGGACGGACGGACGGACGGACGTGGACGGACGGACGGGGCGTGGCGTGGCGTGGCGGGCGGGCGGGACGGGCTGACGGACGCCGATCGGGCGGGGCGGGACGGGGTGGGGCGGGGAGGGGCGGGGCGGGGAGGGGCGGGGCGGGTGGGGCGGGGCAGGCAGGCAGGAAGGCAGACAGGCAGGCAGGCAGGCAGGCAGGACCGAGCCGGCGGACGCGACGCCGAAGCGGCGCAACCCCTGCCAGGAATTCCCCGAAACGACCAATCACAGCGGTGGCGGTAGACGCATCCTTCCGACGGAGGTTGATTGCCGGATGAAGGGGAAACATTACTCTGGAGGAGCTGTGCGGGTTTATGAATGTAATCAAGGAAAGTTGGAGCTGCCCTACCCCATCCTGCCGCCGCATCCGCATTTGAATGGAGAACTAAAAGAGAACTGTCGAATCGTGAAGAAATACAAATTACAGCATACATTGTATTTTTGTTGAAAGCTGTATATTACATTTTTGTTGTATTAGAGTACATACTCTATAGTTATTGATAATTCATTACAACAGAGAGGTTTAAAACTATCAAGAAGCAATTGTGTAATAAAAATTCTTGAGTTTTTCTTCGTTACTTTTCTTTTACACATTTAATTGAACGAGATGGAGAAGCCTATATGTGCGGATTGACACGTTTAAAGCGCCTATTCGGAGTATGCAGTTGTGTTTATAGATTTGCGAAGTCATGTTTAGAATTTCACATAATATTTGCACAGGTTTTGCGAAATACACTTCCTTGCTTCTTGTAAAACGAATACCAGAGAGAAAAGTATATGTGTTAGTAAATACAGGAAGTAAACACCAAGTTATTAACTAAAGATACAAACATTTTTATTCTTTAGTCTCGAGAGGAAATTTATTGTTTAAATTGTGGAATAAGGAATTAGTGTATTACGATCGCAACTAGATAATTTTTTTCTTGCATGATTTTGACCAAATAGATTTTGATATTTAATTATCATCGTTTTAATTATCAGGTTACCTTCGTTTAATCAGTACAAAGCTACATTTTCGGAGCTAACAATACGTACTTTGTGAAATTGGAATTTGATTTATGATTAATTGTACTTGAAACACATCATGAAAAAACTGACAATTAAAACAATGACAACATTCGCACATACCTCAAAGAATCAAAAGAGTTTTAAAATTCGACAAATTGCTTTTTTAGCTCCGACATTTGGACATAATATTTTACAAAAAAATAATTGGAAATATATTGGAAAGAACTGTTAATAACAACGATAATACATAAATTTTCTCCAAAAAAATGCAACATTTCTGCAAAAATGCAATATTGCGTTCAAACATTGCAACAAATATTGCAAAAATACAATGTACATCAATGAAACGTACTTTTCAAATACAAAGCTGCTACAGAACTCCGAAGGACTCTACATCATTGATGCATTGAAAGTAATTATTGTAAATTAAAGATTAACAACATGATAAGATTTCCGGTATATCTATTACCTTCTTATAAATATATTACTCTTTTGAAGCATCTGAGCCGATTATTCAATTTATTCTCCATTAATTGTTTTTTCATCCCAAGCTTATTTGGTTCGTTTCATTCCGTTTTCACCATTTTTTGTACAATGAAAAATGGATAATCGATACGAAGATGACGGTTTATAGTATTGAATGTTAGGTTAGTAAATTTCCACGCACGTATCACCCATATGAATCTGTTCCTTTGCGAAAATTTACTTCTACGTAATACTGTTTACATTTTCTCGACGTCCTCTGTGCTTCGCAGGCTTTCCGGTTTGTTTACGCTGGCCGTGATGTCTGCAGGTCGGGAAGCGAAACAGTAGCCGAAGCGCAGCAGAGTGGATGGTCGGGGCGGACGGGGTGGTCAGGGCGTTCGGGGGAGGGGGCGGGGTGACCTGCGACCTTTCCGCCGGAGCGCGCCTCTTCAGAGCGGGGCGGGGCGGGGCGGGGCGGGGCGGGCGGGCGCTCGTAATGCCCAGAAACGCCGTTGATGGCGCGGGCGAGGTGGGCCACTGCGGTGGCGGTCGGGGAGACGGTGGTGGTGACGGTGACGGCTTTGGTGGCGGTTGCAGCCTATAGAAGGCGCCGGCGGTTGTGGGGGCGTTGCCGGTGGTGTTGTGATGGCGGTGGCTGGTTGGTTGGTTAGTGATTCCAGGCGCGTCAACAGCTTTGGTCATCAGTCCCGTGAGTGTAGTGCATGTTTTGTCTTCGGGAGATGGCGGTAATGTTCCCTTGCTGGATGGAGAGATCCGGCGCCGACCTACCGTCGGCTAGCGGGGTTTCCTCCTAACCAGGACTCTCCAACCAGCGGGGCATCAGCCCAACCGGGACAAGCTCTAAGCTCCCGACTGGTCTCCCGGCATGTGTGGTAGTGAAGTACATGTTAGGGTAAGTGTGCGTGTAAGGACAGAGAAAAGTACAAGGAAGAGGATGGAAAGATCGGGCGCGGTCCGTGGCCCGTTTGTTAGTATGGCGGTATTGACGAGGGATTGGCTGGTTGGTGCGGAGGCGGTGGTGGTGAGGGTGACGGCATCTGTTGCGGCGTTGGTGGCGGTGGTAATGAGTAGAAGGCGGCGGCGGTTGTGGGGGCGTTGCTGATGGCGGTGCAAGTGATGTTGGCAATAGTGGTGGCGAGGGATGGCGGTAATGACGGGGAATTGGCTGGTTGGTGCGGAGGCGGTGGTGGCGACGGTGATAGCGTCCGTTGCGCCGTTGGTGGCGGTGGCAGCGTGTAGAAGGCGTGGGTGCGTGGTTGTGGGGGCGCTGCCAGTGACTGTGCACGTGATGTCGGAAATGGTGGTGGCGAGGGATGGCGGTAATGACGAGGGATAGGCGGGTTGGTGGCGGTGGCTGGAGGGTGGAGTGGGAGCCGGGTTTCGACTCTGCTCTCTCACAACCGTGGTTCCACCGACCCATCGTCTCCCCGCCAGACGACTCTAAAGGAGAGGGATCGTGGTTTGATGGCAGGCGAAGAGGTGGTCGCGGGAAACATGGAACGCTTAGAAGAAATTCCTTCCTGCTGCATGACACCATCAGAGCTGTTTCTTCTAGAGCCATGTCCCTAAAAGGGTGCTGGCGAACAACTACAGAAAATTGACAGCTGGCTTTTATGAGCAATTGTGCCGTAATAGCATACAATTTAGATAGTTATGTGTTACAGAGCAATTTTCCTGCATGTTTCTTGGTACTATTAAACAATGAAAATATATCTGCTTTACCACAAGGTATGAACCCGCCATCAGAGAGAGTGACATTGAATAATTTCATAAAGAATTATTTTAACTTATGTCAGAAAATATGGCCTCTTCCTCCTCTCCTATCTAGTCATACACTCGTACATCCTCTCTCTCTCTCTCTCTCTCTCTCTCTCTCTCTCTCTCTCTCTCTCTCTCTCTCTCTCTCTCTCTCTAAAATATTTATTGTTGGAATATCCACATTTTTACAAAATCTCTTTCTTGTTTAGTATTATTATATAAAATTTCTTTATGTCATATTTTCTGCGTTACAAGTACAAAATTCACTGAAAATCACTGACCCTAGGAAAGTAGCTTAAGACTGACGAGGAACAACATTTGGCATGGCAAATGTTCATATACATATAATTCACAATATTTTCATTAATTTTTATGACGCTTTAAAACACTACATTTATTGCTATTCTTCTCAACATAGCCTCTTATTTGCTTACGGTGTAAAGGGGACAGTCCGCAACAATATACACAACTGAAAATTATAATCTCTAGATAGCCCACTCTTAAATTATAATTGTTCAATTTAATATAAGTGATGGAGCAGAGATGCTGGCAGAAATGGGATGGAATTGTGATAACGCTGCCTTTGAGCAAGACTAATTTGTAACAACTCATACGCTAAAACAATGGTACATTGTTATAACAATACAACATACACGATCTTCTGCAACAAAAGCGGTAAAACCGACAGTGGGGATGCTTACTGCTGCGGACGCCATTGTGATGGAATTGGGAGAGGTCGTGGGGAGCATTGCAGCTGCAGCTCCCGCAGAGGTCGTTTCGGCGACAGCCAGAGCTGGCAGTGTGCTCCGAAGCTCCGGAAGTGCCCGTGACGGGGAGGTCGCGGCGACGGCGGCGGCGGCGGGGGCGGCGGTGGCGGCGGTGATGGCGACGACTGTTGCGGCGGTGGTGGTAGTGGCGGCGGCGGCGGCGGTGGCGGCTGGTGCGGCGGGGCCGGCTGGTGGTGCGCCGGCGGCGGTGGCGGCGGCTGGTGCGGCGGTGGCGGCGGCTGGTGCGGCGGGGGCGGCTGGTGTGGCGGGGGCGGCAGGGCAGCAGGGAGCAGCAGGGCAGTGAGGGGAGCGGCAGGGCAGCAGGGGCGGCAGGGCGGCGGGGCAGCGGGGCGGCAGGGCGGCGGGGCAGCGGGGCGGCAGGGAGGCGGGGCGGCGGGACAGCGGGGAGCGGCGGGAGCAGCGGGAGCAGCAGGGCAGCAGGGCAGCGAGGCAGCAGGGCAGCAGGGCAGCAGGGCAGCAGGGCGGCAGAACGCGGGCAGGACGGGCGACGGGCGACGGGGCGACGGGGACGGGCGACGGGGCGACGGGGCGACGGGGCGACGGGGCGACGGGGCGACGGGGCGACGGGGCGACGGGGCGACGGGGCGACGGGGCGACGGGGCGACGGGGCGGCGGGGCGGCAGGGGCGGGACGGAGTAGAAGCTTCCCGTTCGAGACTCATTCGGCGCGAGGGGAGATGGAGTTTCGGTTTCTGGGGAAGGCAGCTCATTAACCAGCTTCCCGTCTGAAGCCTGTGAAGTCCGCGCCATTCCCATTCCGGGAGGCGTTCTGTTCCATTTTCCCTGCTTTGAGCGCTTCTCGTTCGATTCACGCAAGGAGTCTGTCTGGCCCTTGGCGAGAGGAGATGACACAAAATTCTGGGAAGTTGAGAAAATGAGGCACTGAACTGTAAGCACTACTACATTGTAAACTAGTTTCTGAATCCAGTTTATATTTCGCACAAAAAATCGTAACGGACAAGTCAATTTTGTAAACTGATGAACTATATTTTTTCTTCAAAATTTCAAATATTTACAACGCACACAAACACCCAATTGAGAATAATTTCATAAAATCAAAATATTTGATATCACTAACAAATAAAACACAAATAGTCTATATTACTTCTTTACAGAGTTATTGACAATAAGCACGGGGAACAAAAGTAGGGCATGCAGTAGAAATATAAACATTTGATATTACAAAGAATAACAAACAATTATCTTAGGATTAAAGAAAGAGTAAAACCTAAAAAATTAACAGTTGATATGTTAGAAACAAAGATTTTAATTAGATCGCACGAAGAAAGTAGATATCTGCCGAAGGGAGAGTGGAAGTACCAGAAGACAGAAGAAAGAGGATGGTCTAGAGGGGAGAAAAAGAGAAATGAGTGAGCAGTGTAGGCAGCCAAAAAATGAAAGAATGCATATTGCAATTCTGAGTAGATGAATGTGGCAATGATCAGGAACGAGAAGAACGAACAGTCATAATAAACTAGTTTTCCGTCTAGCGAAAACTAAAAATATAATAAGGACATAATATTAAAAACATGAAAAATGGAAGCAATTATTCCTTATTTTCATCTTACAGCACCATATCTGGCTCATTACCGAATCAACCCATCAATTCTCGATCTAATTACGCATGCGGCCAAACGGGAGACCACTACGCGTCCACATAACTAATGATTGATAGATCCCTCCTGGAGGCCGATCAGCGCCAATATTTCCCCCTCCCACCTCAATTCAATTCAATTCAATTCAATTCAATGCTGACGTATTTAACGTCCAGAGGCTCAGGTCACGAGACCGGCTGGTCCGCCTGACCACGCAATTTTCCCTACACTCCTTTCTCTGTCTCGCAGAGAAAGAAGATATCACTCGGGCGACAAAACTGGATATTTAAATTTTGCTCAGAGGCTTTATTTAGACTTAAGGATCTTTTACATGAGGTAAATCTACAACATGGAACAGCCGGCTTTACTTCCCCTCCAAAGGAAGGCGTACGAAGGATTTTTTCACCCTTCAAAAAATCTACGGCTCCCATCGGGTTTGAATCCATGACCTTGGGTACAACAATCCGATACACTAACCGTTACACCACCGAACCCACACTTAGCGTTCCCGTCTCCTCCAAGCCCCCTCCCCCAAAATGGGACGCGGGCTCACCACCGCGGGGGCTCACTACAGTCCCCGGGATATCCTAGGTTCGAATCCCGACAGTGGCAAGAGTTTCGACACTAGTTTGTCACCCCGGTCTAATTCAGTCGCTGTTTGGAGGAAAATACTGGAGGACGGCTGCTCTGATCAGCAGTTTTCCGTGGTTTCTCCGACCAACACCAGGCGAATGCCGGAGCAGGACCCTAACAAACGGACCACAGACCGCGCGCGATCTTTCCTTTTTCTTACTTGTCCTATCCTCTCCCCTTACACAAACACACACACACACACACACACACACACACACTAACATGCACTACACTACTGCACATGCCGGGAGACCAGTGGGGAGCTTAGAGCTTGTCTCGGCTCCGCTGGTGGGAGATACCTGGTTGGGGAAACCCCACTAGCCGACGGTCGCCATCCAGTGGGAGAAAATTAATGAATTTATTACGTGGCGAGACTCAGGCTATGAGGTCTGCTCTTCCGTCTGACCACGCAAATTTCGTTATGCTCCTTTCACCTATTAGGGGAGAAAGAAGGTATTACGTGGGCGACGAAACAGGCTATTTGAATTTTGCTCAGAGGCTTCATTTAGGCTTGAGGATCTTTTACATGCAGTAAATCTACTAACGTGGGACAGCCGGCTTTACTTCCCCTCCGAAGAAAGTCGAACGAAAAATTTTTTCGCCCTAAAAATTCCACGGTTTCGATCAAGTTTGAACCCGCGAACTTGGGTATAACAGCCCCGATACGCTAACCGTTACACCATCGCCGCCGCTAAACCAGCGCTATCTCACTATAGAAAAACATGCTCTACACTGACGGAACTAATGACCCTGGTAGTTGACGCGCCCGGAATCACTATCCACCAACCTACCTACCGCGCCGCGCCGTGTCGCGCCGCGTCGCGCCGTCCACCCCCAGTGCGGCAGAGCGCGGGGCTTCCGCAGTCCGCGGGGACGGAATCAATACCCGGCGACGGCAGCGGAGCGGCGGCGACGGCGGCGGCGGCGGCGGGGCCCGGGGGGACACGGCGAGGGGGGCCCGCAGCGCCACTCTCACCTACCACCGGGAGCGTTAACTTCTGGTAATGGAGTTACGGCGCAGTGGAAGGGAGGGGATGAGGACCACGCGTTGTCCTCGTCATCCCGAGAGTCTCGTGCGCGGGGGGGGGACCTCCCTCTGCGACGCTGGTGTTCCAGCGTCTCTTCTATGTGCGCCGCCCCGCGCCGCCCCGCGCCGCCCCGCGCCGCCCCGCGCCGCCCCGCGCCGCCCCGCGCCGCCCCGCGCCGCAACGCGCCGCCCCGCGCCGCCCCGCGCCGCCCCGCGCCGCCCCGCGCCGCCCCGCGCCGCCCCGTGCCGCTCCGCTCCGTCTCGCTCCGTCTCGCTCCATCCCACCCCACCTAATCCCGCCCCATGTCAACCGGGAGCGGTAGCTCAGAGCATCAACTGATGTCACAGCAGCGCCTCTGACCGGGAGGTCCTAGGTTCCCACTCCCCACGGCGGCAGGATTTTCGACACTAGCTTGTCAGCTAGGTCGAATTCAGTCGCTGTCTTGAGGAGAATTCTAGCGGCCGGCTGCTCTGATCGGTAGTTTTCCGTGGTTTCTCCGATCAACACGAGGCGAATGCCGGAGCAGTACCCTATCAAACGGGCCACGGACCGCGCGCGATCTTTCCTATCCTCTCCCCTTACACACACACTTACACTAACATGCACTACACTACGACATATCCCGGGAGACCGGTCGGGAGCTTAGAGCTTGTCCTGGCTGAGGCGGTGCCCCGCTGATGGGAGAGTCCTGGTTAGGGGGAAACCCCACTAGCCGACGGTAGGTCGGCGCCGGAACTCGCCATCCAGCGGGAAACGATCACCGCCATCTCCCGAGAAAAAACAAGCACTACACTAACGGGACTAATGACCAAAGCAGTTGACGCGCCCAGAAACACGAAAAAAATCAATCAATCAATTAACCATACCACCCGCGCCGCTCCGCTCCGTCTCGCTCCATCCC